>PVLD010010064.1:37500-72958 GCA_004027595.1 Dinomys branickii | reverse complement strand
TGTTGTTGTTGTTTGCCTGTTTTGTTTTTTGTCTTTGGATTTTTGGTTTTTGTGTTTTTTCTGTTGTTGAGAGGATTAATTGTCTGACTAAATTTGCATGTCTGTATATGGGTTCATATATTTACACTTCGAAGATATCAATGGATAAAGCAATAACCACTGTTGAGACCATGTCACCTTGTCTATAGATTAGTTGTGACTGTACTGTTTTTTATGCTAATTGGTGTCTGTTTGTTAATATGTTTTTGTACTTTTATTTTTTTTTAAATAAAAAAAAAAGAATTAGGTGGTTGCTGCAAGACAGTCTGACCCACACACTTCAGATATATATAGTACCTAGTCCTTTCGAAAAAAATCTGAGTCTTAAACTAGCATACAGCATACCAATTTGTTTGACTCTATTCCTGGCTAGAATGCAGCTGCCAGCAGGGCAGAACCTGTCTTCAGTTCACTACTATAACCATAGGGCCAAGAACACTATCTGGTACAGAGTAGATTCTTGGAAAACATTTGCTGAGCTAATAAATGAATTAATGTGAACATTTCAGTCTGCAAGACGATAGGTAGTCTTTAACTATAATTTTATGCTATTTTACACTTTATACCAGCCTTTAGGTACATTTTACTCTGGTACACAAAATGACTGAATGCATCAATTATAGAAGTAATTGAGCTTGCCTGAATTTCCTGAAAGTAGGCTGTGGTAGACAGTTACATGCAGGTGACTGCTGGGGAATCCTCTTGTGCTCTCCTCTATAAGCAGGTATGCACAACACAATTGGGCAGAAGTACAGACTGCCATTGAGACCTGTTTGCAGTTGAAGTTTTAGCTGTTCCTGGGGGGAACTCTGCAACTGGAGTGGCCTTTACCCTCCTCCCAAATTGAGGCCAGTGATGTGGACCTGCTGTCCCCAAGTCAGCCATATCTTGACCCCACCTGCCCCAGGGAGTACCACAACCTTAGCTGAGATGCTTCTCCCATGAAAGCAGCAGAGAAGGACTTGTCTGTCATCTGGAGAGCTCGGGTTTGAAGCACAGGCCCTCACAAGGGGTCTGGCGGGCACCTATAGTTTTAAGTGTGGAATTAAAATATTTCCCAGTATTTTTACACCTAAGGAAATAGCCAAGAATGTGGCTTATTACATGAAAAGCCATATGGCAAGTTAATGGTAGGCTTGGGTGTCCAACCACAGGCAAGCTGGAGGGTTTTGCCATCTCACTATTGTGCAGTGATGTTATGTGTGATCCTGGAGAGAAACCAAATGGATCATCCTGTGGAAAGAGATCTTCATCTCAGTATTAGTCTACTGAGGACTCACAAGCTCTGTCCCATATGATCTGATCAAAGCTGTGGTGACATCCTTTAAGACTGGTTGGTCCATGATGGAGGACCATAGAGGATCAGCCTGTCAAAAACACTAATACTTATTTTTAAATCTGTATTCACTCTTGATTAGGAAATACATGCTATAAGCCATTTTAGAATATCAGGCTGAGGATGAAAGAGCCACAGGCTCTGTTCTGGGTTCAGGCAGAAATAGAGCTTTTTAAAATATCTTGGGTCCATCAGGTAAGTACTGTTCACTGAGGAGTGTTAAGCAGAATAAAACCAAGAGGAACTCTTTGAAGAAAACAGACAGGTACAAATACTGTTTGCCACCTTATGATTAAAACAAAGAACAAAACCAGAGAAGCATATTGTAGACCCCACTCCAGGAGATTTGAACTTCCCACATTTTCCCTGACAATTAGCAGGTACAGCCACATTTGGACTCTGTCGGAGAAAGGTGCCCCATCCTCATGTTTCAAGGCTTTTGTCATAGGTAGAAGCAAATTTGCATCTGACTGGTCCTAATGGTTCCTGTCTCTAAGAAAGTTAAGAAAATTCCTATCCCCTGGGCTCTTCAGGTAGTCGCACCAATCCCAGAATATGCCATGTTGGTGAAGTGTCATCCTCTGCTTTCTATCTAGCTTCGTGAAGTATTAGCATTTGTTCTAATAAAAAAAAGTCTGAGGTACTTGCCATTTAAACACACACACAGGAGCTGGGGATATAGCTCAGTGGAATAAGCGCCTGCCTAGCAAGCGCAGGGTCCTGAGTTCAATCCACAAAACACACACACACACACACACACACACACACACACACACACACACACACACACACAGTCTCCAAGGAAGGCTAGCGTTTTGGGTGGGTTGCTCCTGAGATATTGGTAGGTCCTTGCCCAGCATCAGTCAGCATCACAAGGTCTTCCTAGGCAGAGTCCCTTTCTTGGCCTGATTTTCACCTCCTCCTAGAAGCCTAGATGCCTTTTGTGCACGGGAACACAGCTACAAGACCTGATCAGTGTTCCGGATTTGCTAATTCATGCTGAACATGTAGTTATTTTGAAAAATGTGACCACTTAAGTGGGCAGTTTGCTGGCATTCAGCACATTCAGATTGTTCTCTAGCCATTACTGCCATCCACCTTAAAGATGTTTCATCCTCCCAAACTGAAACTGTACCCTTTAAATACCAACTCCCTTTTCCTGCCTTCTCAGCTGCTGTCAGTCACCACTCTCCTTCCTGTCTATAAATTTTTCTAGTGTAGAAACCTCAGATAAGTAGTCTTGGACAGTATTTGTCTTTTGTGTCTGGCTTATTTCACTGAGCATGATGTCCTTGGGTTCATCCATATTGTAGCATGTGTCAGAATTCCCTTCCTTCTTCAGGCTGAATAAAGTGGGATTTTAAAAAGAATATTTTCTAAGAGGAGCCTGTCTCCTATTCTGCTGCCACTCATCAAGTATGGTGTAGAACACACGGCCTGGTGTTTGCTAGTGATCATCTGTGAGGTTTCCATGCATGCAGTCTTATTGTGCTGCCAGAACCCGAGGTCCCCACAATGTCCCCTTGCTGGCCACAGCTTCTTTGTGTGAAATTGTCAGAGTGTGATCCTCAGCCCTGACACGCGCACATCGGCTAGTTTTTCTCCTTCAGATCAGCAGCCTTGGACAGCTTCCGCTTCTTTGGCAGCCGTTTCAACCTGCTCTGTCTTGTCATTTTAGAGCTCAATATCTCCTGCTCTGAAGGAAAAAAATGGGGATGGGCTGGACCATTGTACTTGGTCTTTTGACCCTCGATGTTGCCCATGAGCAGTGAAGGATAACTTTTGACGAGCCGTGTCAGCTGTGACAGGCAATCTCGTTGGGTTGAGTGGAAATGTGCTGTACAAGTTTGAAGCCTTGGTTGGGGGCATTTTTCTGGTGTTCAATGCATTTAAATTGACACCAGGCTTCAGTCTGTTGTTCATTTCAGGCCATGCCGGAGGCTGCCATTGCTTAAATGTGTGGTTAGGAAAGCGTTCCAGGGCATTTTTGCATATTCTCCGGTACTCTTATTTACATTCCCAGCTTTCCTTATTTCTTTGCCCCCCTCTCCTTCTTAAACCTAACTTTTCAAGTGAGCTTTATTTTTTTTAGTGCTTTCAGTTGTGTAGGAATTTGTGAGCTTTTATTTTATTTTTTGTGGAATGAGGAAGAGTCAGAAAATGGTTATGTTTCTTGGTTTTTCATATAAGCAATATTCTGTATCATACAGAGTAAAATGCCTATATTGGCAGCTGTGATTATAAGTCAAAGTCATTTCCAAGTTGTTCCAAATTCCTAGAAATGAGGCTTGTTTTGATTTTTGTTGTAAAAGGAGAAACACTGTCAGTTAGACACACTCACTGCTGCCCCTGCATTTAGCATTCCTGCCCTCGTATGGGCACCAGCCTGCCCTGCATCATTCGGGGTTCAGTGGTCCCCATGAGACATAAGAACTATGGCTTTATTTCTTTTTTTCACACTCTGTTCTTGGGTGGGGACCAGGATGAAGATTTTATTTGAATCTCTACGCTGTTAAATGAACTTTCTTTTTTTTTTTTTTTTTGCGGTACTGGGGATCGAACTCAGGACCCTGCACTTGCTAGGCAAGCGCTTATTCCACTGAGCTATATCCCCAGCCCCTTAAATGAACTTTCCATAAGTAATATCCTAAATCATCTAAGGAATGGCGGGTGAAAGTCTCCAGTATTAGAAAATATCCATTGCCAGTTCCTTTTCTTGGGAAATTTTTACCTCAGTGTAGCATACTGTAGTGTTTTCTAGAATACTTTTTACCTGTGAGGAGTCCCCCCAACCCGCCAGTACAGGCCAGGCTGTGTCTTAGACATGCTTTATTGTTACATATTGAGCTGTTGGGTTGGCATTGGTTTCCATGAGAGCCGCTCCGAAGATATTACCAGGATGGTAGGCATGGAGGATATGCCTCTGTAGCGCTGCTCCCTTCCCTGTAAGGTAAACTGACTCAGGTTTAGAAATAGGATCCTTTGTGTGAGAGGAAGAGTCACCAGAAAGGTGATGAAGACAGAAGGCTGAAAGTGCAGGTGTAAAAAGGCCCACCTGCAGGCAGGAACCTTGGCCACCAGGGAAGAACGGGCCTCTGTGATGGATTTCAGACCTGGGAGGTGATAATCTTCTGCTGTTGGATGTTGAAGGGGCACCTTTGGTTTGCTGGTAGGTTCCAGGCTGGGTCTCATCCTACACTCACACAAGCAGAGGGTTCTTCAATGGGGGCAGATATGTTCCCTCACAGTTGGGATGTAAAGAGGACAGATAGAGTCCATCCTAGCTGGCATTTCAGCCCGGCAAGTGAGAACATAGGGAGGAGAGAGTGACACAGAGGTGCCCACCCCTTACTTACCTCCCACAACCCTTCTGCCCACATGTTACTGTGCTAAAGAGCTCAATGGTGCAGGCCATGCTCTCCATGCAAATGTACAGTGCAGGGGCAGGCCTTCCAGGAGAACCAGATCTGGTCCCTTACCATGATCCCTGAGGTCATGACAGGTGGGATGAGATAGAGAAGCTGGACCACAGAAGCTTTGCCCTGGGAGTAGGTAAAAGGCCAAACATCCTTAATACTGGGGACTAGCCCTGCCCTCTGAGACTGCCTTTCAAACACCCTGTCCTTCTCAAGGGTCATCTTCTCTAAGGACCCTGATAGACACCTTCTCCCTTGTAAATGTGGAAGTACTAAAACCAAGGTACACTTAGGACTCCCTTTTAGGTCTTGGAGAGCTACCTTGTTTTCCCAGACAAAAGTGAAATCTCTGCATGTTGGCTCTCTGAGGGGCCCCCATTTTCCTTGTGTTCATTTCCAGTGAGTTTTTTGAGAAAGAAAATGCCCAACTTTCTTTGAACACTTGCACAAATGGTGAGGTGGGAATGGGAATAGTAGCTTGGGAATGTGTTCCCCATCATCCATATACTCCCCGAGGCAGTGATCAGCATGTCTCTCCCCAGTCGAGGCTCTCTATATCTGCCCCTTTTCTGAGCACCCCCTGAGCCAACATGCCTCTTATGCAGGCCTTGCACCCTTCCAGGGCTGGAGCTCACCACCTGTGGTGTAGATAAGAGTGCCTTGCATTCTTCTTCTCACCTTGAGGCTGCTGCTGTGTGGTCACAGTTGTGCCTACCACCCTTAAGCCCACCCCTGTGTGATGGGAACCCTCCCACTACACAGTGTACTTGTCTCTGTGATTACTGCTCAGGAAGCATTGCTGGGATTTCCCAGAATGTCCGTGTACCCAGGATGGAGTCAGCTTCTTGATCTCAAAGAGTATTGACTAAGGGAGGGGACAGTAGAGGGAACTAGGTTTACTTTACATTCTTAAGCTTATAGAATTTTTTGGTAGTTTTATAAGGCTTTTATAAAAGGCTCTTCCTTTTTTAAAAAATGATGTTTTTAAAATTGGATATGTGTCATTGCTTTGAGACCTAATTTCAGTTTATCAAAATTTTGGATGTTGACTAGTATCAAGCCTTCAGAGAACGAGCCATGCCCTTGTCACTTTGACCATATATGTATTGCTCTGTGTGTTCCGTACTCCATATTCCACTTGTCCATCTGTGGGTCCTCATGCCAGCACGCACCACCAGATTCCTGTAGCCTTATGTTAAGTTTTGGTGCCCGTGATATAAAAGTTCCTGATTTGCCCTTCTTCTTTCAAAACTATTTTGCCTCTTCTTGGTCCTTTGCATTCCTATTTTAGAATATACTCATAGAAAAAAAGCCTGTGATTTTGGATGGGATTTCATATAATCTTTAGATCTGTTTGGATAGATAATACTATGATTTTAGTCTTGATCTATACTTGCAGACTCAATACTGGTCACGTTGAATATGTTTAAACATGTTTTCGTAAATTTTTAATATACCAGTCTTTTAAACATATTCTTAGATTATCCATACATTTTTTGGGTTTGTCTTGATTTTTGGAAAATGCATATAAAAAATGTCAATTTCCAAGATTTCTTTGCTAATAACTAATACTACAGGAGCTTTTCATTAATGGATGTTACATCCCATGAGTGCTAAACATTCTCATTCATTCTGTGGTCTGAGTTCTGTAGCTGGTGTCTTCCCTGTACAGGATCTACTTGTTCGAGTTGGAGGGTAGTTTTATTTCTTCCTTGACAGTACCCCTGCCCTTTGTTCCTGCCTTACTGTACTGGCTGGGGTCTCCATTTTGCATTGAACATTCAGTATCTATGAGGATAAAGCATAGTGTTTAACCATTAAATAAAATACAGGTTCTCTGTAAGTTCCTCTTATTCAGTTAAAGAAATTATCTTTTTGTTCTTCAACTATTGAAATATTTATGTAGTTTGTGTCTCTTATTCTGTTAACATAGGAAAATACATTGATTTTCTAATGTTTAAGCAAACTTTATTTACCTATGATAAATGCCACTTGCTTTGAGTAATAAATACACATATACATCTCTCTGTGTATATATGTATGTATAATTTTAGCATTATTTCTATACATAAAAGTAATAGATACATAAATAATGTGTACATGTACTTAACTAATATTATAAGAATTAGTATATTTGTTCAGAAGTGATATTGATCTACAGTTTTCTTGTAGTGTCTTTCAGGCTATGTTCAGATAATGCCTCAAAAAAAAAGTTCAGAAGGATTTTTTCTTTTTGTGCTATTTACAATTGCTTGTTTAGGATTGGTATTATATTTTATTTAAATGTTTGCTAGCATCTGGACATAGACTTTTCTTTGTAAGAAGTTGATTACTTACTCAACTTTAAAATAGATCTAATACTGTACTATTCAGATTTTCTGCTTCTGCACAGCTGTTTTGATAATTTGTCCTTCAAAGAGTTTGTTCATTTCAGCTGAGTCACTGAACTTACTGAATTAATTGCTCATAATACCGCTAATTATCCTGTTGCTCTTTTCAGGTCTGTGGAGTAGGTTAGAATGTCCCCATTCTGCCCCCTCTCTCTCTTTGTTCCTCCAGATTTAGCATTTCTTTCCCTTTTTCCAAATCAGTCTTGATAGAACTGTATCACTGTTACCACCTTTACAGAGTTTGTGCTTTTGTTGAGTTTTTCCCTACTCTTTTAGTTTTATACTGTACTGATTTATGTTTCTTATTTTGTAATTATTTACTCATTTCCTAACTTTTAAAGTAGAAACTTTGTCATTGGTTTTGAACTTTTCTTGGTAATATTAAGCCTTCAAGCTATAAATGGCCCTCTAAACATTGCTTTGCCTATATCCCACAAGTTTTTGATAGTTTATTGTTAATTTTCTTTGAAATATTTTAAATACCTTAATTCCCATTATAATTCCTTCTTTGGCCTGTGAGTTCTTTAGAAATGTGTTGTTCAACTTGTGAGTCTGGCTTCACATGCATTTGCAAAGCACCTCTTCAGTTCAGTGCCCACTGCATTGCTGGCAGAGCCTGTTGTGTAGGTTTTCCACATCTTCTCTGACCTTCTGTCTCCCTATCCTGTCTATTACTGAGACCGAAGTGCTGGGTCTCTAACGAAATTACAGATGTGTCCTTTCTGTTTATTTCTATCAGTCTTTGCCTCATATTCTGAAGATTTTTTTAATAGGCATAATCACTTAGGATCATTGAGTTTTTTTGATGAATTGGCTCCTTAACTCTATGAAACGTCCCTTTTATCCCTGATCATTTATCTTATGCTCATTTATTCTGAAGTTAACTTGGATGTTAATATTGCCAGATTGTTTATGATTTGCCTTTGCATTGTTTATCTTTTTCTTTTAACCTATTTATTTTTCAAGGGTGCTTCTTGTAACTGGGATACAATTATCTACTATGCCAGTCTCTGCATTTTATTTGAAACATCAAGTTTAATGTATTAATCAATATGGGCAGGTTTAGTATACCACCTTGCTGGTTCCTTTCCTTTTGTATCTTCTATTTTCAGTTCCCTTTCTCCTGTTTTGCTGGTGCCCTTTGGACTGAGTACTTTTTTTTATTCCACTTTGTCACTACTATTGCCTTATTAAATCTAAATTTCTTGTAAGTAAATTTCTTGTTTCCGTCCATGAGGAATCCCAGCAGTGATGAGATATGCTGTATCTATGCCATCCAGTATGATGGTCATCGGCCACACCTGGCTCTTCAGCATTTGCCATATGGCTAGTGCAAGTAGGAAATTTCAAATTAATATAAATATAAATACTCACTTGTGAGTGTAGCTGCCACCAGAGTAGGCAGTGTGACTTTGGTTTCCTGTATTCCCCTTAACCACCCATAGACCACTTGGAAATGGTATTTTGTAACTTCACCTATAAGAATTTTGGAGCAGTAACTTTCCATTTGTCCCTCATTGTCCTTTGCTCACTAACTGTCATGAATTTTTACTTCTGTATGTTTTAAACTTCAAAATGTGTATTGTTGTTTTTACTTTAAATAATCAGTTGTTTAAAAACAGTTGTTTAGTCCCAACTATTGAGGAGGCTCAGGCAAGGATTACCACATGGAAGCCAACCTTGGTATCTAAGTGAAATCTTGTCTCAAAAAAATAAATAATTTGAAAGGGCTGGAGTTGTAGCTAAGTGTAAGGGTCTGGTTTACTTCCCAGTACCATCCTTCCCAAATGATGAGAGTAAAATTGAAGGTGAGAAAATGCTTTCTTATTTACCTATTTGATGTTCTAAATCTACTGGAGTTCATAGGAGGGTGTTAAGTGACTTCATTAGATAGACGGTCACTTTGTAGGCAGTGATGGAGGAGATGGAGAACAGGGAGGCCTGCAAGCAGATGAGTGAGCCAGAGGCTGGTAAAATGGCCCTATGGGCAGAAGTGATAGTGGCTTGGAGCAAGTAAAAAATGGTGACATTTAGATCTCTTTGGAAGTGTGATGCAGTACTCTAATTAGCAGAGTTATACATAAATGTACATTAGTACGTTTACAACATTGTTGTTCAAAGTGTGGGCCCACATTTTCACCCCAGTTCCTTTCCAATTTGCTTTTCAAAAATAGTTTCAGGCATTAAAAAGCCCATACCCAGGTTCCTAATTTCAATTAAAAATGTTTGATTCGTTGTGAATTTTGTGAATCATTGTATATATGTGTATATGTGTGTGTGTGTAGCTATTCCTCTAAGTCTTAGAATTTGTAATCTATTAAGACAAAGTGTAATGTAGAGATGATTATTTTTATGAGTCCATGTATTTATTCATTATCTCTTTAAAGAGATGGCTTGTTTGTTTTACAGCCTTTGATTAGGAGCAGTGGTTTATGGCACAGACTGCTTAATTCCCTGTTTCATCCTCTCCAGTGGACAGTGTTGCACAACAGAAAATGATAAAAGTTTTCTAGTTTCTTTGTTAATTTTGCTCTCAGAGAGTTTCAAAGATGGACACTGATTGGTATCATCCAAGTGGGTTAATTCATTATCTTGCCCCTAGACTTAAGTCCCTGCAGAGTTAGAGATTTTCTCCTCTTTGCACCAGTTTTTGCCATGTTTTGGCATTTAAGCAGAGATATAGTTCTGCTTTGAAAGCTCTGGAAATAATTCTCAGATCACATGTGTTTATCTCAATTTTGAAATCTAGAATGTTTGCCTTGAAATTATAGTGTCATAAGCTATCAACAGAATAATCAGCGGAAACTAATGGTTTCCAGTTTACACAGTACTAAGTGGTCCCAATTTCAAATATAATGTTTCCTCCTTGGTTGAACTCAATATCATTTCACATAGGTGAGTGAATGTTTATGTGTACACAGCAGTATGGTAACGGGACATTTTTTAATGTCTAATAACAAACTTTACAGGGCCGCCTTTTTTTGCACTTGACTATTACTATTGAAGTAAATTCTATAGTGTATCCAAATAAAATTATATACAGTGTCATTTGAAATGTAGGGTTGTGATTAAACATAATGCTGTCCGCAATAAATGGCTTATTTTCTTTAAGTATTTGAACTAGTAAGTTGGAGAACTTGGTCACATGAGATTTAATTAGCCCTTGGAATGCTGAGTGACTTCTGACTTAGGGAAGTACATAGAGTCCATTTTGTTGACGGATAGACCTGACACAGGCCATTTACAGCACTGTGAATGTAGCCCTGATCCCCCTGGATCCTGTTACTGACCACTGCTCCTTTATCTGGGACCCTGGCAGAGGCACAGCCAGCAGCCCTATGTTTTCCTCGTCACCTGGATTGATAGGTATCAGTCATTCCATATCTATTTTGTAAAAAATTAGTATGTAATAAAATGTGCATAACTGATAAGTTCATTGCAGATATGAGCTATTTATAATGGGGCCCTTGCCCTTCAGTAGTATAAAATCTTGCTATGGAAAGAGAACAGACACCTAAAATTATGCCTGTTAGCAGAGATGGGCCACAGGAGCATGTCAGGCATGGTGGCTCCAAGGCCATGTTTAGCAACAGCTCAGTGAGAAACCAAGATAGAGAAGAGACCAAGGGGCAGGACAGAGGCAAGACCTCTGGCTCATCTTGTCAGCTGCTGGGACAGGGGAGAAGTTGTTCCCAGTTGCATGTCCACAGGACTAGCTGCTCTTGTGGATTAAGAGGTGGATTGTGTTTGTGCCGGGTAGCACTGTGGTGTCAACCTAGTGTGTCTTGCTTTCTTTCCAGTTTCTAATGCATCGCCAACTTTTTTAAAGATAAACGTTCTTGCATGAGGGAATAGGAGTATCTGCACACTCCTCCCCAAGAAAGGACGTAAACCCCTGCTATGTTGGTACCCCAACCAACGTGGAGCTACGTGCTCATTCAGAGGTACCTGGATACATCGTGCTGCTGCTGACCCTGCTGTATTCTTCCCTGATTGGTGCTTTTACCACTCACCTTGAGCCTCCAAGGCCTAGCCACCTTTAATGAGTTGTGTACTCTCAGGTCCTTGGGAAACCTCTTCCCAACCCATGCCTTTACCCTGCATGGAACATTTTTATGTACTGGGATGTCTTGTGCCAACAACTACTAATAAACTTTAAAACGGAGCAAAATAGGCTATGTCTAAGGGTTTGATATCTTCTTTTAAGGCAGATTCCAGGCAGTCCTGTGAAAGTGTCTTTTCTCAAAAGAGTTTCTACACCAAAGTACAGGTGGGAGTGGGGCACATTATAGAAGAGGAAACTGGATATGTTAGAGTTTTCTGTTGTATGAACTGCATTTGTCTACCGAGCTCCCAGCTGGGTGTCTTTGGATACCTAGATGTTAGCCTATAGCAAAAGAAAGTGCAGTGAGAAAAGATGGAGTGCAGAAGGCAGTAAGTAAAATTAAGCGATGTAAGATTCTCACAAAGTAACTATATATTTACTGTGTTCAGCATAGCAATAAGGGATTTAGATTACAATCTCTATATTACTCATTTAAGAAAACAAAAGCAAAAGCATATAGTTACATAGCCCATAGAGGAGGGTGGAGGTATAGCTCAGCGGCAGAACGTTTACCTAAGCATGCCTGCGGCCCTGCGTATGATCCTTATGGCCTTAAGAGAAGGAAAAGAAAAACCGAGCAGAAGGCTTCATTGAAATAATGAACATACTCTGTCTAAAAGAAGACAGGAAAGGGGAATAAAAGGACAAATAATAAATGAGGCAAGTGGATCATCTCGCCCAGCATATCAGTAATTACTTCAAAAGTCAGTGGACTTCGATTAAGTCCAAGATGGCACATTTTGAGAACGCTGTATCAGGCATAACCTGAGTGCAGTGGCAAAGGTATCTTCCACAAGCACCACCTGTGGGATGATAGCCATAGCTCTGTGAGCACCCTGACAAACAGACTGTGAAGAGGGTAAGAAGAAGGGAGTGACAAAAGTGAGCTCAAATATCACCAGGTACCATGGTATACATATGTGCGGTCTCATCACTGAGGAAGGTTGAAGCGGGAGGGTCACAAGTTCAAGTCCTGCCCACACAACTTAGGGAGGCTTTGTCTCAAAAATTAAAACTAGAGAGGGCTGGGGAAATGTAGCTCAGTGGTAAAGTGCCCTGGATTTGATCCCCAGTACTGCAACAATAAGTATCATTGAAACAGAAAATAGTATAATAAAATGTAGCCAAAAACTATCTTTTGAAGATTTGTAAAAATTTCAAAAGTCCCAAGCCAGACTGACCAAACTTGGGAGAGAAAAGATGAAAAACCGAATAACAAAGTATAAATAAAAGGGAAAAAGGAAACACCACCAGATTCTTCAAATATTCAAGCACATTAAAGAGATACTTTTCACAACTTTATGCTGACAAACCTGATAATTTAGATAAAATGAGAATTTTCTTTCAGATCTCACCAATGGAATTTAAAGATATTGAAAGTTACAAATCTTTGCTTTAAGGAAAATTCAAGCTTGTATGTGAATTTTCTCAAAAAGTGAAGGAAGTTGTCATGCCAATCTTACATTAGCTCTCTCACAGAAAGAATCTTCCCCCACTTGTCTTCCGAGACCAGCATAACTGTGATACCAGGATCTGCTGAGGATGTGAAAGAAATGAAAACCATACACCAATGTGTCTCATGAGCCAGAAGCAAAAGTCCTAATACATTATTGGGTTATCAATTTCATGGTCTAGAAAAATGTGTACGTTTCAAGTGGGTGTTATCACAGGAACACAGGCTTGAATCTAAAATTCAAAAAACAATCAGTGTAGTAACCCCAGCACTTTGGGAGACTGAATCAGGAGGTTCCTAAGTTCAGGCCCCGTCTCAAAATAAGAAGGGGTGGGGGGCTGAGGATGTATCTCAGTGCAACACCCCGGGGTTCAATCTCCTAATACCCCCCACAAAAATATAAAAATAAAAAATGAAATCAGGGTAATTTCTTCATGTTCACAGAATAAAGAGAAAAACTTTGCGATCATCTCAGTTGTTGCAAAATAGAGGAAAGAAAACGAAACTAAACAGAAACCAAAACATTTGACACAATTCAAAGCATTTGACAAGAGCTCCCAGTAAAGTAAAAATACCAAGGACATTTATGTGATAGGGTAGAGGAAAGTGAGTGCATGTCTATGTACATGTATTTTCTCCAGTATTCATCAGGAATAATTGTTTCTCAGAAATTTTCAAATGCTGTACTTTCAGCATATTTTCTTGCACAAAATCATTCCTACTCCTTTCTACAAGTCCCCTTTTAATTTTTGCAGTCATTTTCAACCCCTCACCTGTACATTTCTCTTTTACTTCTGTGTCATCTTCCCAGACAAATGGCTCCTTCCTGCCAATTCCCCTATATGCCTGTATCTTGTGTTGATATAGATTAAGTTTCACCAGCTGCTTAGGACAGGTCAGACCACCTGTGGTGCAGGGTGGAGACCTTGTGCTGGATACACAGAGCAAGGCCATCACTGGGTATGGAAGTTGCACTGCCTGCTGTCCCCATGTGCCTGCACTCTCTATCCTTCTGAGCTCTTCTGAGCAGAGAGGAGCCACCGAACTTGTCAGCCGGAGCGTGTACTCAAAACTGATTTGAAAGGCAGACCTGGGGTTTGAGGTGGGTGGCCCCAGAAGAGTGGAGAATATTCTGTGCTCAAGCTGATGTGTTCCCATTCACCTGAGTGCCTTTCCTTTACCTCCCCATTTTTGGGAGGCAGCGAGGGAGATACTTTATGAGGTTCCTGTGAGCAGGGCCAGAAACCTCATGTGTATGTGTATGAACAGTATTGCCAAAGAATCTGCAGTTCTTTTCAAGACTTCCTTGAGCTTATGGCAGCATAGGTGATAAGGGTAAAGCAGGGGTACATTTCTCTTTTGAGGAAATCTGACATCCTCACACTGACTCCATTCTGGCAGTCATGGCTCTGCCATGGCTCAGTCTCTGTCCTCCTGCCTGTAGGCAGCTGCCTGGCCTGGGCTGGTGGAGAGCTGTACTATGCAGCTCTCCCTGGGAGGCCATGTTGGCTGCTTAGCCAACTGCCTCTGCCTTGCCCCACATGAAAATCTAGTGGAAATGTGACCCACTGGTGCTGCACAATGGGACTTTTACTGTCTAACACTATGTTTTTCATCTGGTAGTGTCTCAGTAAGGCCCATAAGGTGGTAGCCTTTTGTGTCTGTCTTCCTGATCAGGAAATTTTTTGACATGAGATTCCTAGAATTATTAGGAGCAAGCAGGGGTGGATTTGGGAGTTCTAGGATTCTTATCCTACCTAGATTTAGCTTACTTCAAAACCTGTCCAGGGTTTACCACAGGGTGCACAATAATGACATGAGGCACTGTTGGAGTCACACAGGATGACCCAGGTCCAGCTTCACAGATGCCCCTCAGGTCGGCTTGCTCTGATTTTTGGACCTCACAAAGCAAAAGATCCTGACATATTTTGCTTAGAGTAGTGGATGTTTTTCAAGATGCATATAATTACTGTTTCAAAACTACTAACCTAGTATAGGCAACCACATAGTTTTGTACATTGTTGCGTATGCAGCTTGTGTGAGCAGATTGCAGAGAATGGCCTTCCCATTGGGTGCCAGGTAGAGCACATGTTCAAAAACAGCAGATCAGATTTCTCAAGCTCCAGGGGTCAAAGAGTGTGATCCATGCAGCTGCCCCGACTGTGACCCCCTCAGTCCTAAGTTGGAGGTGTCAGGGTGGCTTTCAGATTGCCTAGAACATCACCTCAGCCTGGAGGAGGAAAAGAAAGGCTATAGGACATGGCTTTCACTCAGTGTAGGGTGATTATAAGCTCAACCTTAGAAGAGGAATCAAAGGATGACTTCCTTGTTGAGATACACATGTTGGGAGGTGAAGGAGTGGTTGAAGTTGCCAGTGTCTGTTTTACTCAGGTGGACTAGTCTTGCTCAAGCAACTTTGTTATTTAAAGATGGTGACAGGCTATACCAAGCTAGGGCTCTCTGGGGGAGATCAGGATTTCTAGAACCAGTCTAACAAAAACAAAATCTTAGAGAAGAAAATAGGAGATATGCCTTTCTTCCTGCCCCACTCCCCTAAGAAACTGAGCAATGAATAACTCAGTTTCTCACCCCCAGTTTTATGATTTTAGTGACCTTTTATGCTCCTGGTGCATTTTAAAAGAAAATGTCCTTATTTAATACTTGGTTCTTGACGCCTTACACTGAGTACAGGAAAAAACCTGTACATCAAAGGACCTTGCAAAAGTCTTCTTTCCTGGTGACCATACGATTTCATTGGAAGGGACCACTTACAACAAACTCCTTCTGTTAGCATTTTCTACAGTGCTTCATATTTTGCTCTTATAATATCTGCCATGTTTCCACTGAGAGTTATTGCTATTTTATGTTTTATAGACACTCAACTGTCATCTAAGTGGTTTACTTTATTCCCATACCTAAAAGAAAATATAGAAAGAATTTTGTAATGTGAATATGATTGGGGGCTAAGAGTTATGTTTTCAGAAGGAGCTGAAAGTGAATTGTATTATTACTGCTTTCTTGTGTTTGTGTTGACTTTCCTATTGTATTTGGAGTTAGCATTTGTTTTGGAAGTTATTAATTAACTAGAGGTAGTATGATAATGAGTCCACTTTGGACCTCTCATATCTCTGACTTAATTTTAATTCTACTGGTGAAAAGTGTACTGGAGTTTTGTTAATGAAGAATTTCAGTATCCAGGCAGGTCACTGTCATCTAAAAAGCAGTTTGGGGTGCAATAGGGTATTTTTTTGTGTAAAATGCTTTCATAGAAATATGGCCTTTCTCTTCATTTTTCACTCTGCTGTGTTCATACAAACTATAACTTCATGGAATTTGCTTCTGCGAGATTAACTAAATGTATGCTACTTTTTCAAAAGCTTCATGAGTTTCCCAACTGTTTTGGGAAGAATTTTTAAAAGCACACAGGTCTAACCTCAGGGAATCATGGTTTCCTACATTTCACACTTAGCTCTGATTTGTGGCAGGGCTTTCTGTGGACTTGGTCAAGATGTTGTGTTCCTTACTCATAGTTCCTCACTCACATCTATTGGGCTGGTCCTCCTGCTCTTGTCATGGACCCCAGAGGACCTTCTGAGCATTCTGGTTATGGTATCACCTTTCTAGAAGCCAGCTTCTGAGCTGAGCCATTTAGCAAAGCATCCCAGGACAAAACTAGTTGGTTATACGTGGGGAAAACCCATGCTTCCCACAGTGTACATGAGGGAGAAGGTGCTGGGTGTCGCGCTAAAGTATACACTGAAGTATGGGCCCTGAGGGGGAAAACAGGCTCTAATCATTGGAAATCTTGACTAGACAAAAGCTGGGACTTACTGGTGTGTTGAAATAGTTTAACAAATTTAAAATGTGATTCAAAGTCAAATTTATGGTGACTTCTCTGTCTCCCTTTTCTTCTGGTTAGTCCAGTTTTTCTCAAGATGAAAAGTTAGTGGAACTAGGAGTTTATCATATTTAGGCAATGAAATGTCATCTTTTCTTATAAGAAGCATAAGCAGTCACTGAAACAACTGAAATCCAAAAGACACTGTACCTGGTTCTTTGTCTTGACTAAAAGGCCGCCACCTCCCACAGTAGCACCCGCAGAGGCACCGTGAGGCAGGGTTCTTACAGACTGCTCTCTCGCAGGCACACGTGTCTGCCTTCCCCAGGTACCGCTTGCTCCTTGGCCACAGGCATGGTACACACTACATTCTTACCTTCCTGGGCCTGTGACCTCAGATACTAGGTTTCTCTTCTAGTTGAGTTGTATTGCTTTGATATACTGTGACTACTTATGGGCCAGTTACTTCTGTATTAAACCTATACTGTAAACTCTAGTAGTTCATGATCACAGACCATGGAAATACCTTCATGAGCATCAGTTTTGGTGGAAACAAGTATCCTTTCACCAGAAATTTCAGCACTTTTTTTTACAAAAATACACTTGTAATATATTCAGGATGTGTTGTGTGTGGTGTGTGTGTAATAGAATATTTTTCTTAATAGTGCATCTTGTAGTTGTTGTTCATTGTAAGCGTGAGATACTGGAATCTTCCTTCAAATCCTTTTTTGGGGAAGCACGTGGTCTTACTTCACAATAAGATGGAATGGGTAAGCAGTGTAAAATGCAGTAAGTTGGTAACTGGCACTGTGTGTGAGTAATGTCACCTTTTCCTCATAAAGCCTATACTTTCAGATTGATTATCTTTAGGGAAAAGAAGTGAGTTTGTGTTTCTTCTGTTGCTCACAAATAAAGCACATTCACAATGTCTGTTTAATCCTGAGTAGATGATGTGTTCCAACCCCTCAGAACCACAATGCTGGTGTTCACAGGTGGGAAACCTCTCTTTGAGGCTTGAAAGGGAAGGTGTGGCAAGCCGATGGAGGTGTATTTCCTGGACTTGTCTAGAGTGAGCATGAAATTATCCAGAAAGTTGAAAAGGGAAATGCAGTTTATTAAAGCAGATATTTTAAGCAACTTACTTTTTTTGTGGAGATGCTAAGTATCATGTCAGAAAGCTGCACCGTCCCTGTGTGCATGCATCTGCACATGGAGCAGTAGCCTATAAAAAACCATCATGTAGAAGCTGTTGAGAGAGTGGGAAAGGGGTCTGCAAGTGTATTCTTTGTCTGGTTAATCATAGTGCTTCTCCTGTCTGGCTGGCCGCCACCTAACTTCTGCATGCACCAGGTACCCGACGTGCTTAGTTAATATGTAATTCTCTCAACATCTCACCCCCTTAGGAGCAACAGGTACCCAGCACTGGTGTTGTCCGTCCAGATGAAAGGGCCTGGCCACTGTGATTCCACTTCTCTTTGATCTCCCTGCAGAAGGTCGGCTTGTCTGCCTGGAGATTCCTCTGAAGGGCAATTTAAAAGTTGGATTTGAGCAACATCAAGTGAAATGTCTTCCCATCTCATGCCGTGAGGAGCTCTTTGGTGTAGTTCATGGCTGGGTGTGCAGAAAGATGTTAACCCTTCCTGTGAAGCAAACTGTCTTACAGGCTGAACTTGTGTGCTACTGCTCCCTTTCCTTTTAGAAGAGAAACCCCAAATATTTTTGTTCTCACTGAGCTCCTTAGCCCTTAAAGATGAACTCATTGCACTGTTTAAAATTCATCCTAACACTCAATCCCTTTACTTTGTTAGTGCCCACTAGATTGAATGCACATGGATGTGTAAGGCCTGTAGAACTGATAGAAAAAGAAAACAAGGAGGGTTTCACAGACAGAGCAGAATGCTGTCTCAAGGTACTGGATCAATAAAATAATCCATTTTAATGGTGAACTGGCAAGGGCTACTAAATACCATTACTGTTAAAGTGCTGTGAGGGGGTGAAGCCACTTTGTGAATCATTTCATTGTACTAACATGCTCATCCAGGGGGAAAAAATGACCAGGTTGCTTCTGATACTGTTCTTTTAAAGAAAAATGACTCACTTTAAAAATAGTTGCTTTATTTTATAAATAGTTTAGAAAATGCATTGCTGTCCAGAAATCCAGATCTACACTTGTTTTGTTTTTAATGAAAAAGGGGAAGGGAAAATATCTTGAAATCCCAGGCTTCATCTATATCATACAATCATAGAGTGAAGCAAGGGAAAGCAATTTGTTGCTTATATTTCCTGTCCATGTTTCCAGGTTATGTATTTTGTTTCTCAACTTTTATTTATGTTAGTGGGACCAGTCTTTTTTTTTGATAACTAGGATCCTTGTTGTTAGAAATTTGTAACTCAATTGTGAAAATACAGCCTAAGATTGTAGTCTCACTTAATGATAGAAAATAAGGAGAGTGTTTTAGCTTTGTGTTTTCATAAGCTGTGGTAACGAGCTAAGTGATAATTTGTTGACTGAATGTGTTGCTTATCAAGAGCTGTTCAAATGATGAGGCAGAAGATGGATGAAAAAGCATAATGTAAACTGGAAATTCTACTATTTCAGGGTTTTAAAAATGCATGAGTCAACACTACTTAGTGGTATAAATGATTTTATAATTTTTGAGACTATGAAAGTATGTGTTCAATGTTGAAAATAAACTGTAAAGAAAATCATTTGTATTCAATCACAGATGTAACTGTTATTTATACACTATCAGTCCTGATTTCATTTTTATGCATACAGTGTACAAATTTCTAACATAATGTGAATAGCTTCTCATTGTGTGTACTCTAATGTGATAAGCCTTTTCATGCACCGACATACGCATTATAATGTACCACTAAATATTATTTTCACTGGATATGGAGTGGCCTATCTTATGGAGATATCATAATGTAGCTAACATTATTGAACACCCTGTGATTAATTATTTAGGTTATCTTCATTTTTAACTACCAAATTTTACCACTGTGACATCCTAAAAATGAGTTGCACCTGGGTTGCTTTTATTTAATAAAGCTCTTTCTAATGTCATCTCTCAGTAGTTAACACAATAACCAGGCAGGTAGGCCAGTTGTGGTTGTCTGGGTCACAAAGGAAGAAACTGAAGGTTAAGAAGATAAAGTGGTATTTTAAAATGTAAACTGCAGAACAGGACAGTAGCACATGATAGAGGATTTTGGTGTTACATTGATAAGAAGCCAAGCTGGTTCTTCTCCCAACAATAGTGATTATTTAATTTATTCCACCAATGCTGCAGTGTTGCATGCATAGGTCAGGCCCCACCCATTGTTCTCTGAGAGGGTCGGGTCGGTTCTTCAGCAGTGTATGGGAGCATGTGTGCTCATACTAGATCCTGGTGAAGGCTGTGCACATGCACAGAGCGGTTTGAATTGTCTTTGTCCTAAGTGTGACTGGGTATCTTTAAAAGTCAAGTTGAGAATATCCTTGATATGCTCATTAGTGATGTTTGGTTTCACGTCTCTTGCTGCCAAATGAAAGGAATATGGTGTGGAGGAATATTGGGTACAATGGAATAAGTCAAGTAAAAGGGTAATATATCACTCACAGATTTCCCTTTAAACTAACTGCTTTACACCTCATTTCTCAAAATATTTTCCAAACAAAATTTCATGTAAATTACAACAAAATACTGTTTTTTCACTATTAAATTAGGAGGAAATATAAGTAAAAATGTGCACCTGGATGGGCAGAAATTGGCATGTTTTTAGATAACAGTGCTAGTCCTATAAATTGCTATCCACCTTGTGACGACACAAGACATACAAGCATAAAAATGGTAAAACCTTTTGATTCAGGAATAGCATCTCAAAAATGTGTATTCTAAAGAAGATCTAAAATATAGGAAAAGCTTTACACTTCTCAGCTTCTCTTAGAGTGAAAAGCAGAGACAAGACTAAATGTTCAGCAATAGTGAAATCTTTTAGAAAGTAACGGCACATCTATCTCACCAAACAGTCAGCATCCAAGCACTTGTGAGACTATGTAGACGTGGACAAATGCTCCAGCTGAATGAAGATGCAAAGCAGGTTTCTAAGCAATGCACATTATAACAACCGCTATGTAATGTGAAGAAAAGCTAAAAGCAAATGCTCTAAAATAGTAATAATGACTGTTTCAGGGTTGACAACCAAAGAAGGTCTTGTTTTCTTTGTATTTTAAAGTTTTATGTAGTGTGGTTTGTTCTGAAAACTAATGACTTTGTTATATAAAAAGGGTGTATATTCTTTTTAAAATTTAAACAACACAGGAAAACAAAAGAATAGCAAGCCACCTCACATCTCATAGCCTAGAAATAAGCACCGTAGGTGTTAGGTGAACATCTTTCTAGAAGTCATTCTTTCAAGATGAATGGATGGACAGGAAAAAATATAGAGGGTGAATAACTTCAAATAGAGATAAATTTGTGTAAATTTGGACAGATAGTATCTATAAAGCACCAGAGGGTAAATATTTCAGCCTCCACCGTGGCTGTTTTGCTGTGTAGTGACCACAGACAGGCACACTGTAAGTGAATTAGTACAACTGTATTCCAACAGAGCCTGTTGCTCCTCATTCTTTGTTTAGACCCATTGTTATGGTTTGTGTCTGGATTTCCCCTCAAGCCTCATTTGGTCATAGGTGGAGCTTTTTCAGAGGTGGCTGGATCTAGAGTGTGTGATGGTGGAATTGACTCATGGTACAATGCTAGGATCAAGGGCACTAGGATTAAAGGTGTGAGGGCTACCTACCCTACGTAAAGTATAAGGGATGGAAAGAGCTGTGGCCGCCCCTTGTTGCTTTGGTACTTCTGCTTACCATGAACAGTTTCTCCTCTGCAGTGCCTGTCTGCCCTGCCACCCTGCCTTAGAACTGTGAACTCTCTACAAACTGTGAACTAAATAAACCTTCCCCTCTTGAACTTTGAGTGTTGTATATTTCATCTCAGTAATGAGAGAAAAGAAACTGAGACACGCTTATTTCTACCTGATATCATCTGCCTGATGAATTCCTTTAATGTTTTTTGTAGTGCCTATCTGCTGGAAATACATTCTCACATCTTTTATATGTCCCAAAACTTTATTGCTCCTTGATTATTGAAAGTTACTATCATTGGGTATAGAATTCTAGATAGAGGGGTTATTGTTCTTTTTAAAGTACAGATTTGCTACACTCCCCTTATTTGTATTATTTCCCTTAATTCTTCTGTCATAATTATCCTTTTGTTTTCTGTATTTTGTTGTCCTTTTTCCTTCAGCTGATTGTAAACCTCTTTATTAATATTTTTGAACAGTTTAATTATGATGTTTCTTGATGTAGCTTGCTTCATATTTTTTTTTTTTTTTGTACTGGGAATCGAACTCTGGACCTTGCACTTGCCAGGCAGGCGCTTATGCCATTGAACTATATCCCCGGCCTGCTTCATATTTCTTGTATTTGATTTTGTTGAATATCTTGTATCTGTGCATTCATAGTATGCCTTAAATTAGGGAGTATTTTTGACTGTTATTTCTTCAAATATCTTTTCTCTCTCTTTCCCTCTCAGGAACTTAAATCAGACGTGTGTATTCTCTTGAAATTATTTGACAGATCAATGATACCTTCCTTTAGATTGCTTTTTTTCTTTACCTGTCTGTCCTGGGTTTTTGGATAGTTTGTATAGTTTTGTTTTGCTTTTTGAGGTTTTTTGGGATGTTTGTTTATTTGTTTGTTTGTTTGGGCCAGATCTTACTAGGTAGTTCAGGCAGGCCTTGAACTCACTATGTAGCCCAGACTGGCTTCAAACTTGAAGTCATCCTCTTGGCTTAGCCTCCCAAGTACTTGGATTTTAGGCATGCACCACCACATCCAGGTAGTTTCTGTAAGTTTGTATTCATGTTCACTGAGCTGTTCATCTCCAGTATCTAATTTTTGTTCGCTCTCTATGTATTTTTCATTTTAATCTTTTTAGTTTTTATCTCTAGAGGTGACATTAGGGTTTGGGGTTAAAATAGTATACTCTTCATACATCTGGAATATGGTTATAGTAACTTACTATGCCCTTATCTGTTAAGCATAACATTTGGATTAGTTGTAGATTGGTTCCAGTTGGTCGATGTTTCTCTTCATGACAGGCTGTATTTTCTGGCCTGATCACCTTTGGTGCAATGCTCACCATTGTGAGTTTTACCTTGTTGGGTGCTAGATAATTCCAATAAATATTGTTGAACTTTGTTCTGGAATGCAGTTAAATTGCTTGGAAACAATTTTATTCTTTGAGTCTTAAGATTTATTAAGTAGAACTAGATTCCCCTGGCATTTTCTTTAATGCTTCATGCATTAGGAGGTTTTCCAGTCTGGCTGTTGAGAAGAGCAGATCCTCAGAAAGGAATGCATTAATATGTAACTAGCATGGAGGCTTTGCACTCTGTACTTGCTCAGTAAATGTTGACTCTCAAAATAGATCTTTGTTTTTGTATCACTGAAGGGGGCCTTTAGGGTGGTGCCCTTGTGCAACGCCTCTAAGCATCCATCTGTGGAAGCAGCCTTCATGATGACATCCCTTCATTCTTAATTCAACTGTTTCTTTTCCATCATCTTGGATTTCTGGTTAGAACCTTCAGTTCAGTTTTGAATGGAAGCTGTAATAACAGGAATTCTTGTTGCTAAATTTAAAAGAAAACCTTTCAGCATTTCACTATTGATTTTAGTATAAGTTCTATAGATGGTTTTGTGAATTCCCATTTCCTCCCCAGAAGGAAAGTCCTTTTTGAAATTAGAGCATTCTTTTTTTAAATGAGGCTATTTTCACATTTCCATTTGTAAGAAAATAGGAAGTGTACAAATGAAACAAATTTAAAAAGTAATCTTTTATATAAATCAAAATTTGTACAACTGAGGAAATAGTCTACAATTAATTATTTCTAGGTTGTTGTTTAGACTTTAAACTCATTAAGTGAACATTGAAAGTCATGCTTTCCAATTACAGAGCTAGGTTTAAATTGGCAGGAGAAGCCACACTTCAGTTGTTGAAGTCAGAGGCTATGTCAACCTGTAGGATTTTCCAGTGGTTCCTCCTCTTGAGTAAAAGTGTTTCTGTTTCTCACGTATTTTACACTTTCAGTGACCTGAATAGGCAGAAGCACCTTTGTCACGAATTAATGTAGTGTGACAGATGATGTAAGGCCTATCTGAAGAGCTCTGCTGAGTGTAAGTGGGGTTCACACCTCCTAATGAGGTCCGTGAGCAGTGTTTTTGTCATTCCCAGGGAGACCTAGTGCCCCTTAAAGAGAAGGCTACTGGGAAATGGAAAAGGGTAGAAAAGGAGTGTGTGTTGGGGGTCTGGGGTGAATGCAGAGGAGCCTGAAATGTTTTCTGATTCGGGATAGAATAGAACGCAGGATCTCTGCGTGGTGGGTTCCTCCGCAGGGTTGGAATTCTGTATCCCTGTCACTGGGATGCCTGGGCCTCAGATTTCCTAATCTGGTCCTCACACTGTGTTCCACACACTCCAGTTTTTCCTTCCTTTCTGCAGAATGCACCAATTGAAAATGGATTTTGATGAGGATTTTAATAGGGCTGAGACTAGGTGAGTCAAAGCATCTGTCTAGGGGGCAAGACTTAAAAATGGAGGTGCGTGTCACTGTTAGGTTTGTGCAAGTCAGTTGTCTCCCCCAAAATTCATGTCCTCAGTACCTCAGAGTGTGACTGTGTTGAGCAACAGAACCTTTAAAGAGGTAGTTAAGCGGGGTTTTTAGAGTGGACCCTAATCCATTCTGACTTGGGTCCCTATAAGAAGAGGAGATTAAGACACAGAGACACTAGGGCTGGTATGCATAGAAGAAGAGCCAACATGAAAGAGAGGCATTAGAAGAACTCACCCTGCTGACTTTTGATCTGGATTTTCAGACTCCAGAAAAGCAGAAAATAAATGTGTGATTTTTTTTTTGAAACAGATTGAAATGAGCTGGCCAGGCTGGCCTCACACTTACAAACCACTTCCCTCAGCTGCCATGTACATAGGTGTGCATCATTGCATTTGGCTATCCACTCCGTCTTTGATAGAGACAGATCATTGCCAACTTACAGCAATTAGATGTGCTATTCTTTAAATTTAAAATAGTATGAAAACAATGGGCATAAGTAGAAACCATTCTTTGACTTGTTATCTTTTCCCAAGCTAGTGATGTTTGGTACAGTACTGTCTTGCAAGCATGGATGAGAGCAAGCAAGCACAGATCCCACACAGCCACAGATGATAGTCCGTTTGTTATTATAGAATAAGCTTTGCCTTCTGTAACTGCACAGCTGTGGGCATAAACATAATCTGAGGATGTTTTAAGTTAAATTATATGTTTTAAATGCATCTTTGACATGATTTTTTCAGTTTACAACAGGTTTGTCAAGACATAGCCCCATTAAACCAAAGAAAGTGTGCATTTTGTTCTAGTAGCCAGCTAAGTTCACATAGCAAGGGTCAGCTTTGCACTTGGACCATCCTGAGGGTGAGCGAGAGCCCCTGTAACATTCACTGTACTTCAGCCTGAACTTCAGAATGGTGTTCTCCCAGCAGTGGAAGGGGAGTGACCACCCAATATATTTTACTTTGTATGTTTACAAATAGAAACATGTTACCTGTTGCACTGAGCTGCCTCTGCTTCTGTGAGATACCTCAGCGTGTGGGGGTTTCTAGACACATCCAACCCATGGGCTACTTGCTCTTTTGTTTTCTAAAAACAAACAAGCAAAAAATACTTCTTTAAAAGGAAGTTTTGTTACTTATAAACATTAACTACATTGTATATTTTATCTGCAGTCCATGATAATTCTTTTTTACTCCGTGCAGCCAGGGCTGTAGGTTGGACATCCCAGAGAACGTCTTCTGTGAAAGGAGGCCCCAGGGGCTGCTTATCTTGTGAAGGTCCCATGAGAGCTATAGAACAACTATCAGAAAATAAATGCAGATCTCTTATCTCATATTCACTTCAGGAAGGAATATTTGTAGAAATACTAGATATAAATTTGCTAGCTTTAAGAAAACAGCAAACATCTCATAATAAAAGGTTTAAGAGACTTCTGAAGAACCAAATGCAGAAAGAAGTGGCATCTGAATGTACCACAGAGATGGTGTAAGTATTCTAAAACTGTAGAAAGAGCACAGTAAAGGAATATTGATCTTGTTAACCTCTGGTCTTATTTTTGTTGGTTGTTTGTTGTGCTTGTTGTGTTTGTGTTTAACTCACAGCCTTTGCACTGAGCTATATCTCTAAGCCTTTTTAAAATGTTGAGACAGGGTCTTGTCAAGTTGTTAAATTGCCCTGGGTCAAACTTGCAGTCCTTCTGCAGGTTTTTGAATAGTAGCATTGTAGCTTCTTACACCATGGAGGACCATTTTCAAAACATCAAGGAAGATAACCTAGGAAACAGAGTTTAGGAAAAAATGTTTTGATGATTCAAGGCTCCAAAATGTATACTTCAACATGTAATTCCAGTAAACATGAATGAACTAAACTCAATGATCAGAAGCACAAAAATTGACCAATTGAGTATAAAATAAAATATATATCTTTCATAAAGTTTACCTAAAACAGAGATTTTAAAACTTTAAGGGTAAATGGATGGAAAGGCATATATAAGAAAAATACTAAGCGAAAGAGAACTCAGATAGGTATGATGATGTTTTATATAGATTCTAAAACAGTATTGTTAGAGACATAAAGGGTGACTACAGGAGGGTCACTACATAATAAAAGAAGTAAATTAATTTTTTGATAAAACATAGTAGTATATAAGCGACAAAATAACAAAAAAATTTTGAGGATACAGAGCAGTGGAATTACCTACTTTAAGAACTTGGAAAATGGACAATAAAGCTTTTATAAAAAGTAGAAGAAAAGATGAGTGCAAATTAATGAAATAATATAATACAGAGGACCCAAAAATCATTAACTGGTTATTTAAAAGAAAAAATGATTAAAGAAAGTGATTAAAGGGTTAGTTATATCTCTAACCCTTTTTTAAATGTTAAGACATATATGAATATTACTATTAATGAAAAAGAAAAGTGCAGATTTCTTTTAGATTCAGAGATAATAAATAAAAGGCTGAGGATACCGCTCGGTGGTGCAGGACCTGCCTAGCAAGCACCAAGGTCCTGAGTTCAATTACCAGTACCAAAAGAAAAAAAAAAAGATAATAAAATATTCCATTCCTGGCTTTATGCTAAAGTTTTCAAACCTAAGAAAAATTATGCACTTTTTAGAAAAGTAAACAAAAACTTAAATAGTCATAGTGATTAAAAAATTTTAGTGGGTAAAAAGACGTTGCATAGTTGTAAAGGTGACTGCTCCCTTATCCAGAATACATTATCCCAATTCACATTAACTCATCTGGAAACTAAAAGAAGTTGAATGTGTGCTATCCAGCTTACTCTGTGAGGCCAGCATAACCCTGGCATGGAGACCACAGACAGTACAAGCCTTGTTTACTCCTTAAAATAGTTGAAAACAATCTTAAATACAGTTAGCAAATTAAACCTCGCATTGTGTAGAAAAGTTAGGTTTTTTTTGGGTATGCAAGGAATTTAACATTAGAAAACCTTCAGGGGAATGACTTAAAATAATTTTAAATACAAAATATTAGGTGGTAATAGAGATAAAATGGAACCATGTAGTACTACTGAATCCAAAGTCAAGGAAAGCGAAGAAAAGAGGAACAAAGAACAAACATAATACAAATAAGAAAAAAAGCTAACAAGATGATATATTTTAACCCAACCAACCTGTCAATAATTACATTAAGTGTAAGTGAGATACTTATACCAATTAAGAAACAAACAAATTGTGAGGGAAAAAAATGACCTAACTATGTACTTTCTAGGACAGGCCAACTTTAAGTAGAAAGAAGTAAGATAAAAGTATTTGGAAAGTAAAAGATATGCCATCCAAATACTAATCAAAATATACCTGAAGGGTCTGTGTAATAATCTTAATTGATTATGTACTCTACAACATAATTTTGAAATATAGGAAGGAAAAATGGAATGTACAAATATAGTCTACAGTTATATTTGGAAATTTCACAGCTTCTTTCTCAGTGCTCAAAAAAATAAAATCAGTAAAAATATAAACTTACTCAAACACTGCCATCTACAATTTGGTGTAATTGATATTTATGGAATACTACACTCAACAAAAGCTAAGTATATATTCATTTAAGCTCACATGTATCAATTGCAAAATTAACCATATTTTCTAAATAAATTTTAAGTTACTCAAATTATCTGATCTATTCCCTATAGTGGAATTAAATTAAAAATCAATAACAAAAGAAATGGAAAATTCAGAATATTTGAAAGATCTAAGTAACCCATAGTTCAAAGAAGGCACATGGGAAGTTAGGAAACATTTTTATTCATATAAACATGAAACACAGCCTGTCAAAAGTTGGAGGTTGTAGCTGAAACTGTGCTTTGAGAGAAACTTATAGCTTTGAGTTTCCATGATAGGGGGAGAAAAAAGGTCTCAAAACAATAAGCTTATTGAAGAAACCAGGAAAATAAACTCAAATTAAACCCAAAGCAAACAGGAGGGAGACACTAAAGGTAAGATCAGAGATCAGTGAAATAGAAAGCAGAAAACCTTGGAAAATATCAATGAGTCAAAAACTGATTCTTTAAAAATTATAAGTTAAAATAAAAATCTCAAACCAGGTAGGGTGGCACATACCTACAATTCCAGCACTCAGGAGGCTGAGGCGGAAAAAGCACTACAAGTTCAAGGTCAGCTTCGGCTACATAGTGAGGTCAAGGCCAGCCTAAACTATATAGCAAGACGCTGTCTCAAAAATATAAAAGTAAATCAGATTTTTTCATTAAAGACAGAAGAACAAAATTTAGGATATTAATAACAAAGAAGGGCCATTGCTACAAATCTATCCTATCTCCAGTGAAAATCTGCATGGTACAATTATGTCTTTGCATCTGACTGCTTAGATCAGTGGATACCTTTTTGGAAAAACGCAAACTACCAAAGTTCACTCAGTAAGAAAACAGTACCCTGAATAGACCTATCTGTTGTACTAACAGGATTTATTGAAGAAACCTTGGAATAATGGAAAATTTGCCCCCAGTTGGCCTCATTGGGGAATTCCACAGAACATTTATGGAAGAACTAATACTAATTTGATGGTACTCTTCCAGGAGACACTTTGCAACTCTATTTGTGATGCCAGCATCACCTTAACACCAGGAATTGAAAGGAATTGAAAGACAAATGCAGATCAGTATCCCCCATGGACATAAATGCTAAAGTCTTCAAGAATAAGTAATTTCAGACTAACAGAATATAACAGAGGTAATAATAGATCATGACCAAGAAAGTTTACTTTATGAATTTAAATATTGAAAAAAATCAAATGTTCAATATTTTAAAACCAGTCAATTCACCATATTAGTAGAAAACCTTGATCTGATTAAAAGGAATCTATGTTTAGCTGATCTCATACCTGACAATGAAAGAGTAAGAGCTTTCCTCTGAAACTCAGAAACAAAGCAAGGATGTCCATTCTTACTGCTGTTCATCTGGAGATCCTCGCTAGTATAATACATCAAAAAAAATAAAGAAAAATTGAAAAGGAAGAAAAAACACCATCTAACCATCTACATAGAAAAACACTAAACTGCTAAACGTACAAAAAAACCAATTGTATATATTTATTTCTTCATTTTATCACTACATGCTTGTAGTAATAATGTTTACTACAAGCCCACATGGGCTTGGGGAGGTTGTTGGTGGGGAGCAGGTACATGTACATGATATGTCTTAATTCCTTTTTCATGCCCTTCCTTCGCCCCATTTCTTCATCTCCTTCCCACTGAGAAAGATCTATTTCCCTACTTCTATTATCTATCTTTTATTTAGTTCTTTATTTAAAAATTGGGTATCTCACGTAAGAGAAACTATGTGATATTTAAGCTTGTATGTTCAATTTATTTCACTTACCGTTTTGGGCTCAAGGTGCATACATTTTCCTACAAATGATTCAAAGTTACCTTTATGGTAGAGTAGGGCCTGGCGTGGTGTTGCACGCCTTGGGAGCCTGAGGCAGGAGGAATTTAGTTCAAGACCAGTCTGGGGCACAAAGGTAGAGCAGTACTCAATTGTGTATAAACACCATTTCTATACTCCAGCAAAGAATATTGAAAATCCAAATTTGATGTATAGTTACATTTACAATGTAGATTGAGTATCCTCAATTCAGGAATCTAAAATAAAAAATGCTCCCAAATCTGAAACTGTTTAATCACTGATATCATGCCCAAAAAGAGTTATTTCTGACTTCAGATTTCCAAATTTTGGATGCTAAGCCAGTAAAACTCATGCAGTTACTCCAAAATCTAAAAACAAATCTGAAGTCTGAAACACTTCTGCTCTCAAACATGTTAGGTGAAGGATACTCTTCCTGTAATAAAAACTAACATGAACTAGACTTTTTTATTTTAAAGATAAAAGAACAAAAGCAAACACACAGATATTTACAAAATAACACAAAAACAATATAAGCAATACAGCATTTCAGACAAGGTGATAGAAAATTAACAATGGTTTTATTGTATTACATATTGGTATCTTCAAATTGGTTACTCAGATAAATAAATATTGGCATATAACATTGATCAGACAATTAAACATTAACTGTTCCTTTCAATAAAGCAATAGAAATCTGTAGTACAACTATCTTAGCTATCCTGTATATGTATGTGTATACATATTTTTCCCTTCTTTCTTTGTTTCTTTTCTCTTTTCCCTCATCCCAAGTGTTCTTTCCTTTTGAGCAGTTTCTTTCCCTTTCACAATATCTGTTGTTCGTTTTAGATTTTATTCACTCTTTCAGGTTCTTACACGAGTGAGACAATGCAGTGTTTACACATTTGGGTCTGATTTATTTCACTTCTGAGTATGGTCTCTAGTTGTGTCCATTTACCTATAAAAACCTCAAATTTATCTTTCTTTAAAACTTACATAATATTTGTATGCTGCATGCTTTCATCATATTTGTATGCTGAAAACTATAAAATCACAGTGAAAAAAGTAAAAGAATGCGTAAGTAAATTGAGAGATACTTGTTCTTAGATTGGAAGGTTCATTGTTACTAAGATGTCAACCTCAATTCTCCCAAAATTAGTGAATGGATTTAACACAATTTCAGTCAAAATCATAGAAGACCTTTTTGTAGAAATTCACAAGCTGTTCTGAAATTTGCATGAAAAAGTTCCAGTTTTTACAACTTTACTAGAATTATTCCTAACAGTCCATCACAGGATAGCTCATTCTGTGACTCCTTTAATAGCTACCATTAAAAGAGGATATCACAATTTCTCGTAGGTTGTATCTCACAAGACAGAAACTTTAAATTTTTTAAATGAAGGCACTTTCCATCTTTGTGCACGATATATCTTGGGGAGAAAAATGAAGCAAACAAAATTCTTTACTGGGAATATTTGTTGTTGTGATAGTTGTTTGACAGTTACAATCTGTGTTTCTGAGAGTCTCATCAAAATTAACCAGTATACTCTTCTCCAAACTTCCCTGATACTAAAACATTGGAACACTTTTTGGCTTTTGGGTTCTAATGTATTTTGTATCTAAAGGAGTGCTGAAAACATGAAATCTGCATAATATATGCAGCGCAGCTAATATTTGAAGCATGTTCAAGGAGCAGCCCCTGGGGTTAATAGAGTTTAATTTGCAAGACAAATGAAGGCTCATTTTCTCCTAGGCATGTGCTCTCAATTCTAGTAGGGCCACTTTTGAAGAACAGGACTGTGAATAGATGACATGACCTTTGTCAGACTGGAGCAGAGCTGGTATGCAGTGAGACCAGGTGGCTTTCGGCTTGGAAGGGCATTTCCTGCAACTCAGAGCTGTCCACCAGCCTGCAGTTCTTAACTAGTTCCCCACACCACTGCCCAGGTAGGGGAGGGGACAGGTGTTTATCTCTAGGAACTTCATCATCACAAAAACTAAAAACAGACAATTCAAATGCTTATAAGCAGTTAGAAAGTTCTACAATAAATCCAGAGTGTTCTTCATGTGGAAATAGTCTACATGTTTTGAAAGTAGTATTCCTAGGAATTCTTATAACCAAGGAAGATATTTAAAAATGGAATCATTAAAAGTAATAGACTAAAAGGAACATGCTAAAAAATTGATTTTGGTTGTCTGTGGCTCGTAAGATTGCGAATAATTTTGAAAATTGACACCTAATTTACATATTCCTAGAATGGGCCTCCTTGGTATGGCCCTGTTGAGTTGGACTTCCTGGTTTTAGAGCTTCAGGTGGACACACCCATGGCATCTGAGCTGCATAAACTGTTTTTTTAGCAGATTCTGTCCTTCCCACAATGCCAGTTGCAGCCATCAGTCACCTTGACAGCAATGAAATGCCTCTATATTTCTCTGAACACCCTGCAGGTGTCCTGTCTACTCCTGTCCTGATTAAGAACCAGAGGTTAGAAACTTTTGAAAGTATAGTTGTGTGCTGCATAACAATGCTTATATCAACAAAGGACCACAAATAGAATGGTGGTCCCCAGAGATCACATCATGCAGTGATCAAGCATCTTAGTTTGTGGAAGTACACTCCATGTTCTTCCATGTCATTTGCATGACAATGAAATCATATAATGACATCTCTCAGACTATTTCCCGGTTGTTAAGTGACATATTACTAATGAAACAGAATCAGAATGAGTAGCTAAGGTACCTAAATGTTACCTGTAGAGAAGATTGAGCTGACAGACTCTGAAGGGACTTCTGTGACTCCCTTGTCACTGATGCTTTAAGGACATAGAAGGGAGCTTTGCAGCTGAGTAAAACCTGTTAGAAACCAAATGAGCCAGTCATGTTTTTGTCTTACCCACTTCCCACTTCCCTTTCATCTCTAAGCCAGTGTGGGGGTCAACTGGGGAGTCCCAAGGGTTAGCACTCACCCTTGCAGGTGGGGTTGGGTGTTGGAGAGGATACTGGGCAGTTGCTGGTAAGAAGCTACAAGAGAATGGAAAGTTTGATTCAGGGATAAAAATACTACAGTAAGCAGTTTGGAGAAGTCAGATGTTTAAAACATGAAAAGAAGTATAACTTTGAGTTGCAGTGGTTTTGAGTTTCATGATCTTGATGTGCCAGCAACTCCCTGGGGGCTAACAAATCCAGGGGGAAGGGTTCAAAGGCAGAGATCCTGTTTGAGCTGGGGCAGGGCACAGGCTCGCTAAGAAGAAGTGGACAGCAGCCAAGCCAGGCCTAGGAGCCGAGCCTCCTCTTCCCAGGTGTTATTTGGAAGGGCAAAGGAAGGATCTGCACGTACTGGACTAGGAGTAACCTGCAAGTCTATGGCTTGTTTCAACAGGAAAGAGTACCAGGACACGCTTGGTGATACCTTCAGCATTTGAAGAAACCTGTAATTCACCTCTTCTTGATGCCTCTATACCTGAACTCACAGAATCCTTCTGTTTCACCCTCACAAACCAGTGTGAGTTTTGTGACATGCTACACATCAAGATAATAAAACTATGCATTTTTACGTTGTCTATTTAGAGATCAGAATTTTGATGCTGATGTGGCACTGACCTTGATTAGGTATCTTTCATCTTTCCCAAACTATTCATTCTATTAACAAGTGTTTGAGTACCTTGAAATCATGATTTCACTCATCAATACCTGTATTACACAGATATCCATAGATGACCTATGTGCTAGGCTTTACCCTAGGTGTTGGTACTCTCATCTCAACTCAAATACCTCTTCTTCAGAGGGGCCTTCGCTGTGTACCTTCTGAAGAGGCACCTCTCCTACCAGTAAAAAGGGGCCTATCATGCTCTTCGTATTCTCCATAGCAGTCATCATTATACTGTACTGTGCATTCATTCTTGTGGGTTTAAGGACCATTCCATTGCTCTGCTTCCCCAGAACTGATGCTTTAGGGGCACAGTGTCAGTTTTGATCCCTGATGATCAGCATGTGGTAGAAGCTTGATACCTATATATCAAATGAGCGAACAGATGGATGAGGAGATTACAATTCTTGAGCTAACTACATATTTAAAAATAAGGACAATAAGGTGTTTTGTGATGAGATGGGAATTGTAGTCCCTGGGGGCTATAGGGCCTCAGGGCATTAAAGCTCACCCAAACTATAGTCAGAGAATGACAGACTTTCCGGAGTGAGGACATGAGGTTCAAGTGCACGCAATAAGAAACTAGAAGGAAATTAGAGACAAATATGGGCAAGGCATGAGTAACCAGGGACCACTCCAAAATCTCTTATAGAAGGATCAGAATATTTGGGTTTCATCCCCCTCAGGCCAAGCCTGAGGTCTCCATATGTGAGTTTGATTCTTGCTTCACCTTCATCAAGGCATTTCACTCCTGGGTCCTCATTTCCTTGCTTATGAAAAGAAAATAAAACTTTACACATAGGATGAGTATAAGGATTAAATTAGGGGAAAATAAAGCCACACCTCTGATAGTTGCCCAGCCTGGTGCACGTGGAATATGGTTAATAACTACAGCTTGTGCTTGCCTGCTCCTCTGCCTCTAGTTGGTGGGTTTAGAGAACTTACTGTGGTCTGTAATTATTTTAATTAATTTGTGTGGCCTTTACTTTTGCTTGTCTTTGCTCTAATATTATGGCTGCTAGTCATCTCTGCCACCTCTCACAGATATCTTTTTCCTTAGGCTTCCCATTTTGGGCCAGCAATAATACTGCTGTCCAATCTAATGATAATTTGATGGGATAATATATAGTACTAAGTGGGGAAATGATGGGTTCTTTACCCCAGAGAAGCTGTACTTTTTTGTGTATCCGTCCAAACGCCAGTCAGTTGTGGCTCCTCTCTGCTCGCAGAAGTGCCTCAGTCATGGCAGTGTGATGTCTTGCGAAGCAGCAGAGCCTTGGCCTCCAGTTGCTGTGGTGCCTCTGCACCTCTGTGTTCACCATATGACCTGCCATCTAATCTGCTTCCTTGTATCTTTCTTGGTCTTAGTAACTGCTTGGCACTTCATAATACCGTGCATTCATTGTGTATCAACCCTGTGTGTCAAATATGAATATAAAATTTATAAGTCAAACGTTAAATTTGGCAAAGTCATAATATGCTGGCAAAGTCATGCTAAGAGCCTTTCAGTGTCTATAGGGCAGAGCGCAAGTCAGATGGGGACCCAGTCCCAAAGTCTCTCTGGTGACGTCTACATTTTGCTTTGGCAAAAGTAAGGGCAGATTACCTAGGGAACTTGGAAGAAGTAGCAAAGATATTCCTCCTGGTTTCAGAACAGAGCATGTTTGCTTATCCATGAAGGAAAGGTAAATAAGCAGAACCTCCACTTATAGAGAGCTCAAACTATACAGCCCCTGTGTTATAAAAGCCCTGCGTGATACTTAAGTTTAATTTTTTGTTTGCTTGCTGAGGAGTGAACCCAGGGACTAATGCAGATTAGGCCAGCACTCTACCAATGAGCTGTATCCTCAGCCCAAGTTTACTTTTTTAAATAACTGAAGCCAAATGTAGGTCTTTTTTTTTTTTTTTTTCTTTCAAATAAAGGACATTTTATCCCAGTTGGGCACATTTTGAAATCCTGAAATGAGCCTTCGGTAATTCTGCCTCACCAGAGATCTTGGTACATGGTGTTAGAGGGTGTGAAACACCAGAGCAGAACTTAGCTGAAAGTTTTCCATTCCAGTCACCATGTGATCTTCTTGCTGGTCATACAGTATCACTGGAAATGCAACCTGAGAACTTGTGTCCCTCCCAGAAACTGCTCATCAGAAATGTTTTTTTTTCTGGGAAGCCTTGGAAAGAAGAGAGCAGAGCA
>PVLD010010064.1:0-32500 GCA_004027595.1 Dinomys branickii | reverse complement strand
TCACATATAGAATTCATATAGGCCATTTAAATTAGAGAAGCCTTTCATCCCCAGCTCTGTTTGAGTATTTTCCCAGATTTTTTTTTTTCATTTAGAGTATGGCTTGATTAAAGACAAAATTCACCCATCAAAAGAAAGAAATTATCCTGCTGTGTGAATTCCACATTGTAAGATCTGTATTCATCAAAAAGAAAGAAAAAAGATACATAATCCAATCTCTGAGCTTCGCTGACCCCAAATTGAACTGCATTTCCATGAATCACCAAGAAAAAGAAAAAGTTAGGTGTTCTCTGGGAGCCTTAAAACGTGAAAGCCAGTGGCCAGGTGTGTTCAGCAAGGACTGGGATCACTCTCTTGATCCCAGTGTGAAGTATTGACATGAAGCACGTGAGAGAGGCTCTAGGGAAGCTCCTGGTGGAAGTTAGGGCATGTGGGCTCTTTTAAGAATAGCTGGCAAAGGTACATGTGTGACTGCTATGACTTATAAAGGATCCAGAACTATGGGAAGCAACCCCTGCATGTGACTGCCTGGCCCTGCGCCTCTGTTTCCCACAGCACCAGAGCTCTGGCAGCCCTGCCTAGGAAGCATTCGTCTGTTTAGCTCAGCTGAGGTCTCAGGCCTGAGAGGCCCAGGTACCCTCTCCCTGGCCCCAGAGGACCCACAAGATAGTAGAGTCGCAGTAATGTCTGAAGAGAACAGTCTCTGACAGAAAGGTCAGCTGCTACCTGTGAACAGTTCCTGGGAACTAAAGCCTTTCCTTAGAGGCCTAGAAAGAGCAGCTTTCTGACCTCCTAAGGCTGAAGACTGTGTGGGAGAGGGAAGAGCCTTGTGTGTATACACAGTCTTTCAAGGGCCTCCCAGTGGAGGCTTTGTATCTGATCACAGATCTGGAGGTGGGGAGAGGAGCAAGAAGCAGCCTTGCCAGGAGACCTTCTGTGTGTACTTGTGAAGTGGCTCTGTCTCCACGTGACTGTTGTTGTCCCTGTCCTGGTAATATAGGGTGTGCTCCTAAAGATGAAGACCCTCTCTTCTGCATTTGTTCACTAAACAAGGCGAGCCACTGTCAACAGGCCTGTGTCCATAGGTCCTGATACGGCTGGATCTGGAGGACAGGTCCTCACCATGCTGGAGGTTGGACATCCCGAGGGACCCTCCAGGATGGCCTGTGTACCCACACATGCCATAGCTACCAGCCTGACCCGCTGCTCTTGAATATTCATCAAGGACTTACTGGTAGAACGCATGAAGTTTGCGGACTGGACAGAGAAGTGCTGTCAACTGTCCTCAAGTTCTTTTCCACATGGTGTGGGCTGGACTTGCCAACAGAACACCCAGCCTGGGCTGGGATCTGCTGTCCTCCCAGGGGCCTGGAGGACTGGCCCCAACGCTGTCAGGTCACACTGATCCTGTCCCAGGTCATTTGGTCATGCAGCCAACTGTAACAAGAGATAAAAATAGTCCGGTTTATATGGTGCTTTTCATCATCATCACCTCTAGATACTTTTTATGAGCCCGTCTTTTTAAGAGCTTCCTGTCAGGATAGTCACAGGTACTGTTCTATTTACTATCAGTTCTGCTCTTTGGAGTTAATTTTTAAATAATCTGAACTAAAAAACTAAATCATATAAGCCTTGAAAAATAGCTTCTTTAGTTCCCTATCTTTTCATATTTGAAAGTTAGTGAATTTCATTTCTAGTCTCCTGAGGATGACCTCTTGACTTGGAAAGACTACTCACTGTTAACAGAAGCTAACCCAGTACAGTGTATGAATGCTTTTGTTTGTAAATAATTTGGTTCACAAATAAAAGCATTTGGCAAAGTTTTGTTTTTGTTTGCAAACTCTACATCAGGTGATAGACACGACCATAATCATGTTTTCCACACAAACACAAGTGTAACCATCTTTTCCAAAGTTGTGGACCAAATGAAGTTTGTGAACCAAGGTGTATACTACTGTACCGTCCATACTGAAACCATTCAAAGTCAGTCCAATAACTGGAATGTTATATAATTACTGATCTACGCTGATCCTGCACAAAACACTGGGGAGCCTTTGGGCTGGGTGCTGCCAAAGCTGTTCATGTGGGAGGGGGTCAGCGAGAATGTTAGCAATGCCTGGTGACTACCAGGATGATCTGAGTTCATTGACTCTGATGATGGCCTTCAACTCTAGTCAGCAATGTCACTGGTGGATCGACACTTACCTACTGAGGATTTGGGGCAGCTTCTAAAATACAGTGTACATAACAAATACCTCTGACAAACAAGAAAGGATCAGGGACTACTTCGCAGAGTATGGAATGAGGTCACAGGAGGGCAGTACAGTGGATAGTCACAGTGTACCAGAAAGGTCTATTCTGTATCATTTAGGCCCATGGTCTAGGATGTTTGGGATACAGGGCAAAGATGCACAGGTGTGAAAGGGTAAGGAGAAGACAGAGACAGTGGTAGGTAGAGAAGAGACTGCTAAGGAAGAGGGAAGGGTAGCCCTGTAGGCAAGGAGCGTGGTGGAATGTCTTGTGGAGACATGGCTAGAAACCACCCCACCTCATACAGGCCTCACTTCTGCCTAACAAGGCTGCAGACTGGATTGGCACAGCTGGCCCAAGGACCCAAAGCAAAGGCTTCATCTGGTGACAGCAACTGCAGCCCCCTCCACAACACTGTCCCTGTCCCTGCTCTGCCCTAATTGGCCAAGCTGCCTGCTTTTTGCTTCCTGCCCCAGTTTTTAGGTACCTGAGCAGACAGTTGGGAAGTTAGACAGTAATGTCATCTTTCTGTGGTTTTGCACCTGAGGAGACAGCAAAACCTTAGGTTCATGGAGAAGAGAAATTTTAGGATCCAGTTTGAGCAAGGAGCGGAGGTAAATAGGCAGAACATATGGCTGGCAGGGCACATAAAGACAGGAACTTGAAGACCTGCAGGGTGAGCCAGGCAGCTGCCACATATTTCTTGTGTGTTAGAAGCCTTCTGTTCATTCATATATTTCTTTGCTGTTATATTCAGTGGATACTAACTTTTTGACATTGGCAACTCTGATCCTGCATTTCTTTGACTGGCACAATGAACCCCAGATTGAGAAGTAGAGGCCCATGGCTGCTCTGCTGTGGGCCCCGCAGCTGCTCCACTGAGGGCCCTGTGGCTGCTCCGCTGTGGGCCCCGTGTCTGCTCTGCTGAGGGCCCGGCGGCTGCTCCGTTGTGGGCCCCGCGGCTGCTTCGCTGAGGGCCCCGTGGCTGCTCTGCTGAGGGCCCTGCGGCTGCTCCGCTGTGGGCCCCGCTGAGGGCACCCCACGGACTGGATCCGCCCCTACCCATAGCACAGCAACAGGACAGAGTGGGGCGGTCCGCTGTGAGCATGGGTGCTTTTCCACCTCCAACCATGGCAGTTTGTATACACCCATGTGTGCTATAGTATGGTCTGAGGTAGCTATATCTCTTCCCAAGGTGAGAGTCCAGGGGTATAGATAAACCCAGGAATACAGTTATTATCACAGGGAAGATGACTGATTGAGTGGTAGGGCAACGGAGATGAGGGAGGAGAAAATTGAATCATGAAATGGGCCATCATCTGTATAACTCAGTAACGTGAAGGTAACATTATATAGGACAGCATCCAGAGCTAATTCCCTTCTATGTTCTCTATAATTTGTATTTCCTCAATCGTTTTTGTATTAACAGAAGTGAAGATAACTTTATATTATACAGCATTCAGTGCTAATTCCCTACTGTCTTCTCTATAGTTTGGTATTTCCTTCAATGTTTGTGTGATAACTAATGTGAAGATGACATTATGTAGTACAGCATCCATCCAGTGCTAATTCCCTACTATGTTCTGTATGGTTTTTTGTTTTTTTTTTAAAGACAAGAGAAGTAGAGGCCCAGCTAAGGCACAGAGGTAGCTGGAGGACCCTGAATGGTCATGTAGCGGATGAGCGCCTGCAGAGACTGGGTAGTAGGAGCATGATGGGCAGTAGAAAACTCAGGAAACTGCATCAGGCAGAAAGTACCCAGCCCTCTTCCTTAGACCCCTCATCTTGACCAATGATACCTGAGAATAAGGGGTAGGACAGGTGTTTGCAGTGTGATAGGGGGCCAGTCATGCTGGATTGCTTTTTATGAATGTCTGTCAAAGAATTCTGCCGTCCTCCCAACTCACAAGTGGATTACCCTTGAGAAACTGGTGGAAATCATGTATTACAGTCTTATGAAAATTTTTCCACCCAAGGAGGCATCCTTAGAGTAACAAGGGGGAAGGTGAAGCTTTGCTTGTGAGTATAGATGCAACTTTGCATCCCCATTGTGCCAGAGACTGAGCCTTCCCAGCCACAATCCTCCAAGCAGTTGGGGATTGTTGGGAAGGTTGGCGAACACCACATGCTGAGAGAGGCAGCTGGGATGGCTCCTTGTCTAAGGAGGTTTGCACACTCATCTGGAATTATGTAATTACCCAGACAGTGCAAGAACTGTAGCACAGTACTACTTGGTGGCTCCCCTGAGTTCAGTGTAGGGCTGTAGGACTACTGTAGTTGCCTGGACAGTGCCTGTCACATGGTCACTTATTGGGTGTCCACTGTGACCACAGTGCCTACCTACCAGAGCTTAAAGGGACTGGACCTTGGCAGAAGAAAACTAGTTTTCATGGCTACGCATCATTACTTGCCTATCTTAAGAGTCAGTTACTCCGTAGTTAGCAAAAAATTAGAGACATTCTTGCTTCACAAATTCTAATTTGAAAAAGCTGCTAGAGGTCTTGGCAGCAGACAGGAAGAGCAGTAGGAACGTCTTTGTTCTTGAGTTGTCAGTGCCTAAGTCTCTGCTGTTTCCTGTGGCACTTGTGGAGAGCGTTCTAATGTGCCTGTCTTCCGAGTAAAGTGACACAAACACTGGGTGAGCTTGTAAAACATTTTGTGATCCTTTGAAAAGGAAAAAAAAAAAGAATGTAAGTCATTTTTTAACAGCAGAGAGAAGGAGGAGCACCTCCTCAATGTAGCTGTAGGTTGTCGTTACCTGAGCAAGAGGGAATTCCACGTCCGATAGATTTTGGCTTCTCTTCATGCTGCTGCTCACTAAATCTGGCAGAGGCACTTTGTAAACATAACAGCACATGGATTTTCTTGGGGCAAAATACAGTATCAACATGGAGCAGCCAGTAGTTTTGCACTGGAAGAGTGCAGATGAGAATTGATGTTTCTGATCAAATAAGCTAGTAAGAGCAGCGTTCCCTGGGACCTAGCTAGGTGGCAGTCACAGCTTCCCTAGCCCTGGAATTGAGGTTCAGGTCTCAGAAGGGTCTCTTAGTAAAGCTTCTTTCTAAGGCCAGCCCTAAAGTTGATGAAACATAGAGAAGCAAACTGATGCCCCCAGGTGAGCCCAGAAGAAAGGAGAGATGAGGGCAGTTGGTGCCAGCTACTCCCACTACTCTCATCAGGAGCTCCATGGCCCTGCCATCTCAAGTAGCATATGCCTGTTACCTGTGTCTTACTTCTTAGGACCAAAAGAGCTGCAGTGTGCTTCCTCACTCCCTGGCACAATGGAAGCAAGTCCACAGTCCCTTGGAATCCCATCATATGCCACTGTGTACCAAGATGGATATGGATTTGGCCCAGAATCTTCCTGGTGATCCATTTCCTCAGCAGTCCTTAACCCTCCCTTCCACAGGGCCAGGAAATAGTGCCCAATGCAAGGGCTTTTTGGAAACCATGGTAGGCACTGCCTCCCTGAAAAGGGAATTGTTCCACCACTCACAAACCACATAGGGAAGTTACCCCTCATGTTCTGTAGATAGACTGTGATGCATGGCTCCCTAACCAGCCCAAAAGAACTTCCAGAAGATAGCAAAAATGATGACACTTTCTGAGTCATCCAAAGCCAACAAAAATTCTTGTGAGTTAGATGAGCTTTCTGAATTTAGTTGGGGAGTTGCCAGCATTTACCAGTTTCTAAGTAACTACACAGGGTAGTTAGAGGACAGAGTGCAAATCATACCTCATTTGGGGACAGACACCTTTCCTGGTCTTAAGTGTTTATCTGTGTGTAATTGACATATTGTCTGGAGCTCGCCTTTCTCTTGATGGATCTAAGAGTTGTAAATTACCAGCATTTTCTTACTTATTAGGTAAATTTCACTGAAAATTCAGGAATGCATATGTGTGTGGCAAATTCTTTAGTGACCAGTAATTTTTTTGCTTAAATATGCTAGACAGCTACTATTCTTAATTACTCATCAAGGGCCTACTGGGTAGTGGGGATACTAAGATCTAACAACCAAAACAGATAACACAGTGCTTATGAGGCTGCCTGGGTGAACCGGAAAGAGGCAAAATAAACACATAAAATATGGTTAAAAGCCAGGTGCTGACTGGTGGAGAACCTAAAGCAGAAATGAGGATGGAGGTGTTATTTTAAATGGGGTGATCAGAGGCCTCACAGAGGAAATGGCTTCAAGTGTAGTTGGAAAGAGTCCCGTGCCCTGTGCTGGTAGGGACAGCCTGGCTGACTCTCCCCACACAGAGAAGGGACCCATAAAGACAGTGTCTCATTATATGCTGAAGTCTTTCTGCTGACCCCTAGCAGTTTGGGCTGACTTCATGAAGCCCAGTGTCATGGAGACCCAGAGCACACAGTGGTATTTCCCACCTTTGAATGAGGAGCCCCCATCCCAGGAGTGTAAAGCTTTAATGGATCTTTCTCTAATTGGTACCTCTGTATTATTTTCTTTGGCTGAGAAAATTCTTGTAAAGTATATTTAATGTGGTGTTGAAATTGGTAGCATTTTGTTCCCCATTTCAAAACCTGAAGGTAATCTCAGTGGTCCTATTACACAGTTCTGTTTTTGGTTTTTTTCTGAGACCTAATTGTAGAGCCTCCCACCCGTCTCTATGAATCCCAACTAAGGAGTGTTAAAAAGAATACTGGCTTCTGGCTCTCCCCTTGGCGAAAGGGTAATTCTGCAGGTGGCTGGAGGTATGGAGGAGAGAATGCTGTGCTATTAGACCAGCATAGCTCTATTATTGAGTGAGGTGATCAGAGCTTTTCCTGGCTTTGCTTCTTTAAAGCAGACACACAAATTTGCTATTCTTACTTGTTTTATAAAAGACATAATGAAAAACACACCAAAATGCTGAAAGACAAGTGACCCTCAGAGCATGCCTGGTATGTGTTGTGTTGGCTCACTAGTATTCCTTAGACCTTTATTTGATTCTAATTCAGTAGGATTTTTAACCCCTGCATTTAAAACATTTGCTTGGGAAGTCCATGCTATTACCATTAACATCAGTGAGTTTATAGGACATATCTATATCCCCAGTATAAAGCTTTGAGAACTGAAGCCTTGCCTACACTTAAAGCAGGGGGCCTTACCAGACCCTGGAGTTTTGCTGTGATTTGACATGTCCTGAAAGAAATTATCTTTAAAGAAAGTAAGTTTAGTTGATTGAAATGAAATTAAATCCACATTTATGTGTCATAATTTATTAATCTGATTGGCCTGCTGAATCCAAGCCTCTGTTTATAAACAGTCCCTCACAGACTCTCTCTAAGCAAGCTTAGCTGTTTTTTCTCCCTCCACTCAGGAACCTCTCCATGCTCAGGATTTCCCCTGTGGACCACTGTAAGTCGTAGGCTTCACAAATCCCCACATGGAGCTGTGATTTGCAATGTAAACTGTAGCCTCATCTGTGACATAGATACCATTTAGTGTTATCTTACTACCTTGTTTTGGATTTTATACTTTCAATGATAACAGAAATCCTTAGTAGTAATGACTTTATGTCCCTGTCTCATGAAGAGGCCTCTGCCTGCTTTATTTTCCAAATGCATTTGCATGGGAGGGAACCAGCTCTGTGCCTGGCACCATGTCAGTGAGCTACTGGCCTGAGCTCTACACAGAACTCAGAGGATCGCATTTGTTCATGAAAAAGGAACTAGAGGTTGCTTATCCCATGTGTTAGCTCCAAGACTACTAACATTATTTATTAAGCCATGAAGGAGTATATGAAATTTTGAAGAGCAGTTTAGCCCTAAAATATTCCATTAGTAGCTGCCAGAAAAGCTTTTCTGAAACAATATTAACCTTCAGAGAAAAATGTTCTAATGTTAATAGATCCATGAAATTGAAGTAAAGATGAAGTCTAAACTGAACTAAAGTCATACGTAAAGACGGCCTTTTAAACTGAGTAAAGGCATATACACAGATAGCCGTAAGGTCAGGACGAATGTTTGGACTAAAGAGGAACAGAGTGATGATCCACATGTCCTTGCTGTCCCCTCTCTGGCTTTCTATGGCATCATCACCTGCCAGGAAATGAGACCCTATATGCTCTTTCACTGCCCACAGGGTGAAGGATTTTGTGGGCCATCATTTCTTCTAGAACAGTGTTATCATTTTGTAGTTTTTTTACCACCTATTCTAGCAACCATTTGTCTCATCAGAACTAAGTTTATGATTTCTTCCTTTCCCTCCTTCACTGTGGGAAAGATTTTTTATCTCACTGCCAGTTGTGATCTCTTACCTAAGTACTCATGGATTAGTTCTTACATTTAACCATCAGAGCACATATTATTGTGTCTCTCCACAGTTAAAATGTTACTTTAACCTTTTTTCTAGGTGGAATTTAGTATGGACAAGTGGCTAGTAATGTGGTTCTGTGGGCAGTGGTCTGTGTCAGGGTCCTGTGGGCCCTGGTCTCTCTCAAGGTTCTTGGTTGGGGACATCCCACAGCCATTTTAGAAGAAGCTAATGCACAGTACCTTGGGAAAGAAGAAACATAGTTCTTCCTCAGGAAGCTATTTTTCCCTCAGATTAAGATTTTTGAAAGTACAGAGTACCACAGGGATGACCTAGAACAGAGATGAACCTTTTTGAGACTGAATGCCCAAATTGCAACCCAGAAGCCCACGTATTTGTTGCAAAATGCCAACAGTACAGTCTAACTAGAATATGGAGGTTTGGGTTTAGAAAAAATGACTATTATCCACTGTTCAGCTGCTGGGTCAGGTTGGCTAGTGTGCTAATGACTGCTGTGGCATGTGTGCCATAGGTTCATCACCAGTAACCTAGAACTTTAGGTTAAAATGGGCAAGGAATATGTCTGCCTGAGAAGGGCGTCTCCTTCCTGTGAGTTTTGCTTCCTTCTCAGCTTGCTCCGAGGCAGCTGCCTTTTGCTGTTATCTGAATTGATTGCACCTTTCTCTCTTGCCTCTGCTTTGGATTCCCATAATATGAGATGAAGGCAGATGCTGAGGTCATGGGGGCAAAGACCTCAAGGCAGACCTTTTCTGGTCATAGGGAAGGTTTTCCCCACATAGTTTGTTTGCATGGCTGGGACAGAGACTGTCTCCTTGGGGAATGCTTGTGGTCTCTGCCAATTTTGACTTGTTTTTCCTTTCTTTGACTTAAAAAAATTTAAAGTAACACAGGTTTATTATTTTTAAAATTTCAAAGGTAGAAGTACAGCAATAAAATCTTCTTTCCAGAGGCAATCAATCTTAGTCTTTTGGCATGAAACCTTGTAAATCTGTTCCTATTGTTGTAAATATACTTCCTGTTCTTACTTACTTTTACCAGAAAAGTGTATGGTGTAGTCTTTTGTGAATAGAACTTGAGCTTCCTAATATATCATGGCTTTCCCTATCTTATATTGTTCTATAGTACAGATTACTGTAATTTATTAAGCCTTTCCACTTTCAGTGGAAATTTAGTTTATTTCCAACTTTTCTTTCTTTTACAATGTTGTCATGAACATTTGTGTATGTCTATATTTCTGTGCCATATGCGAGTTTTCTGTGTGATAGACTTCTAAAAGAGGAATTGCTAGGTCAGAGGGCATTCACATTTAAAATTTGATGGATACAACACAGACTCCCATCACAAAAGCTGTACCAGTTTATATCCTTAGCAGTAAGAAAAGATGTCCACTTCTCTGTATCTCCACAAAAAATAAGATTTCTAAGATACCTTATTACTGTTCAGACAGTTTGCATTTTTGACAACTACTGAGGTCACTCATCTTTTTATATTTATTGGTCCTGATTTACCTATACATATAATTTGCTTTTCTTTTAATAACTACAGAATAATAGTCCTTTGTCTGATAAGTCACGTATATTTTATTTTGATCTCTTCTTCTAACTGCTTAAAGATATCTTTGGCATGCCAGAATTCTAAAACGTTAGAGAGTCCAACCTAACAATCCTTTTGTTGGACCTTCTGAGTTTTGATTCTTGGTTGGAGAGGTCATTGCTATTGCCAGATTCCAAAAACTACTGTCTCTTACTAGTTTCAGTTTATTTATAATACTTTTAGTTTATTTATAAGTTGAATTTGTAGGTGAAGTATAATCTGTTCTCTTACATAGACAGTGAGTCTCTCCACACCATCTAGTCATACAATTTTTCATCTACCATCTGAACTGAACTGTCCCCCTTCATTTTATTCAACCCTCTCATAAATGTGGGTCTATCGGTAGGCTCTGTTCTTTACACTGCTATGTTTCACTATCCCTTGGCTTGTTCTTCACTGTTAGTAAATGTAGCTCTACAAACAGGTTGATATGTGGTGGGAATGTGTCTTTTTTTAGTCCCTTTCAAAGTTTTACTTTGGGATAAGAATGGACACAGAAGGAAAAATAGCATGCAAATAATCTAACGGAAGAGGGATGATGTAAAATGAGGGAATGTAGAATGAGGTCAGGGTAACAGATGAAAGTCAAAGGAAACTGTTTCAAAACTAGAGACCAAAATGTACAAGATTTGGTAAGGGAGACAGGAATTAAAATACAGTGGCCCACCATCCAGCTTGCTTGTGACTAAAGTGGCTCCAAGGTCAAAGGACTTTCTGTCTCAGCATTGGGAAAGTCCCAGTTGAATTGAGACTAGTTGTCAGCCTAGATTACAGGCATTCTAAAGGATATAAATAAAAACAAAAGCAGCCACTAAAATAAAAACACACTCTCCTCAATATTAAAGGATTGAAAAGAAAAAAAACAACAAAGACTAAGCAAGTAGAGGAACAGTTACAAGCAGGTAGAGAGTCAATAATTACAACATTAAATCGTGACGGACTTGAAACTGTATCAGTAAATGTTGAGGGGTTTGTCTGTGAAAATAAAGAGATTTCAAGTTGGCTTATAAATAGAACCCAGGCCTGTGCATGTAAGCGCCACACCTAAAATACAGTGATTCGAAAGAAAAAGAGAAAAAAGAGGCACTGTGACTAACAGGTAGACACAATGGATAGGAAGCAGTGTTTTCCATACCAGATTAGACCAATTAGAAATCAGGCCCCAGAGGCTTTATAGGAAACAGTATAGGGTACTTTAAAATGCTGAAAGTCACATTCTTGATGAAGATAGAATACTTATAATACAGAAGCCACCTGTGCAAAGCAGAAACCAAAGCACGCATACAAAAAGAAATAGATAAAAATAGAAATGTTTAAAAGATTTTAACACATCATTCTCAGTACAAGATAGATCATGTAGCCATAAGAAATCATATGGGAGACCCAAGTAACATACTGAGTAATATATTATGTCCTTCCATAAAATTTCACATTTTTATTCATAGAACTCATTTTTGTTTTGCTAAATTTAGTCAGATATATATTTTCTAGTGTTTCTTTTGTGGATGTGTTTTTTTAAAATCTCAATGAAGTTACCAGTTGGTTGGTCGTGACATATAAAAGAGCTACCAAATCTTGTATTTGGCCAGTTTGCTGGTTTTCTAATTGGTTCTAACATCAGTGAATTCCCTTTAACTTTCTCAGACAAGCATATCTGTAATAATAATATCTTGAATTGCTTTGTCTTTTCTAGTATTCATATTGTCTATAGGCAATGCTAAGAGTAGGGAGGCAATCATTAGTATATCCCTCCACAAACTGTTCTAGAAGTTTGTGTTCCTAATTTTTTAATTGACATACTATTTGTACATATTTATATATGAAACAGTCAAGTTAGGGTAACTGGCCATTATATTTCTTCAAACAGTTATCATTTCTACGTGTGTAGGACCTGCAAACTATTCTAGATATTTGTATCTATGTCATAAATTGTTCCCACCACTGAAAAACATTTATGATTTACTGAGCACAGTCACACGTTAAAGGTTTTCTAACTTTGCATAATTGAGATATTGCCAACAAATACCAAACTCAAATCTTATGTGTACTCTTGGGAATCAAGTTTTGGAAGTATCAACCATTCTTCTTAACCACTTCTTTTGTTATGAGAATAATACCCATGGGGAGAAGTTGCGCATCGTAAATATTTGTGCAGATGTCATGCAAAGAACCAGATCATGGCAGTCCATCTGAATCCTGTTTGTGTTTCTCCCTCCCACTCTCCCCTTCTCCTGAAGGCAAACCCTACTCTGGCCTTCACACTCAATTTCTGCTTTTTCTGTGTACTTTTGCCACTATATGATATATTCCTTCATTTCAGGCTTTTTTTATTCAATATTGAATTTGTGAGGTCCAGCACAATTGCATGTCATAATTAGTTCATTTTTGTTATATAGTATTCCATCATGTGAGTTTTCCCAATTTATTTATACCTCTACGATGACCATTTGGTGGTTGAGGTTCTCTGCCTATTGCAAATGATACTCCCCAATCATCCCTATCTATTATGGTTGCCTGTGTTTATTCATTTCCATTGAGTGTGTGTCCTACTGCTGGAGTTGCTAGTCATGTGGTTTGGTGTAATTGACTGTAGTAGAGAATGCCAAACAGTTTTCCAATATGGTTAAATCCATTAAACTCCCCTCAGCAGTGTCTGAGGTTTCCTCTGCATTGCACTGGTGCCAATGCTTGGCATTATAAGCTTAACTTCAGTCATTCTTGTGTTTTTGTTCTCATCTCTTATTGTGCTTTTACTTTATATGTCTATAGTACTAATGCCACTGAGCACATTGTCATGTGGTTATTTGCCGCTTCTCTTTGTTCTTTTCTGGGGCGTATGTAGAGGACTTTTCATCCATTTTCCTGCTGAGCTGTCTCTTACTCCTGATTTGTATAGGAGTCCTACATATATACTGAATGTGTGACTGCTTTACTAGTCATATATGTTGAAAGTTGCTTCTGCATTGTGGTTTGCCTTTCATTGCTATAATAGTGTCTTATGGAACAGAAGTTTTTTTTTTATGTTAAGGTAGATTTTATCTGACTTTTCATGTATGATTACTACATTTGTGCCATGTCCGAGAAATCTTACCCTATAAGCATGGGAAGTTATGCTCATGTACAATGACCGCTTTGTCACAAATATAATGAGTATTTCTGAGTTTTTTTATTTTACTTTATTGGTCTGTTTATTCTTCTGCCATGCCACACTATCTTAATTATTAGAGCTTTATATCAGATTTTCATATCTAGTAGAGAAAGTGTTTCATATATTAATTTGACAACTTTTGGTTATTCTTGATCAAGACAATTCCTTTAACATATAGATTTCAAAACCAGTTTATCATATACCACATTAATTTAAAAAAATTTTTTTTCTTTTTGGAGTAGGATTTGATTGCATAGATTGGTTTGAGGAGAATTGATCACTTTATATTTTAATTATGATCATCAGATCTGTAAATATTATTCCCCCATTTTGTCAGTAATGATTTATAGTCTTTCCCTACAGAGGTCTTACACTCATCTCATTAGATTTATTATTAGGTAGATGATATATTTAAAGAAATAATCCATTGTAAATGGTATGTATGCATTTTTAGCTATACTTAGTTAATGCAAAAGTATTTATCACTCTTACCTTATTCATTTAAAACAGCTCAGAATGGCTTTTATTTGGCAAAAACATCCTTTTTCTTTTTGCTGTTGTTTAATCAAACTCATTAGACAAATACACACAAATTACCCAAGTGGATATTGTTTGGGAAATCATCACAGATCCTACAGACATTAAAAGATTAATAAGGACATATGTACAGTTTTGCCAGTGTGTATGGTAACTGATATGAGATTGATAAAATCATTGAGGAAAACCTCCGGTGTTCTCTCTGGAGTGTCTTAATTGCTATGCTGGTGATATAGCTGCACATATGTCGGTCTCACTGGACTGCACATCTGAAAATGGTGAACTTTACTCCATGCAAATTATACCTCAGTATACCCGGCTTTAAAATATTGTTTAATTCAGGAGATAATATTTTCGGTATACATGCAGATGTACCATTTTTATTGCTTTTCATCCTTTCTGTTTCTCTAGCCTTTTTGTGGTAGTTTTCATTCAACCTAAAGAATACCTTTCAAGCTATGGCGAGCTCAGAGGAGTGCAGAAGAGCCAGTTCTTCAACAAGAATTTCATGACCTTGTTGGCAAAGAGACCCATTACTACAAATTAAATTACATAATTTACATTTAAGTATATTCCATTTGGAAAGGTAATACATACTCAAAATTCATCCCCTCCAATTTTGTACTAATTTCACTGATATCTGTGCCTTTGAAGTCAGCTTTATCATGATGTGCTCCTGGGGATCTCAGAGCTACTACATTCCGTACTGTCATATTGCTAGCTAGAAATCATCCCTAGTAGGAGCATTTACACAACATGAATCAGCAAATACAACTAACTGGAGTTTCATTTATTTCATTATCTAGAACCGGGAATGGTAAACTAGGGCTAGAGCTGGCCTTTTTTTAATAAATAAGGTTTTATTGTAACACAACCACATCCATTTGTTTCTTGCCACAGTAGAGTCATATAGTTGGGACGGAGACCATATGGCCCTAAAATATATACCATTGGCCCTTTAAGAAAATGTTTGCCAACCAGTGATCTAGACAAAGAATGTGAATGTTAATAATGCACATTAATTTTTAATGTATTATATTTAACCATTGAATTTTGAATAGCACAGAAACATTCATCCTAAAGTTAAGATTGACTGTCTGATTCATCAGTCACTCATGTCATTGTGAAATACACATGATTCTGACTCCTTCAGCTTCTTCACCTTCATCTTACTACCATTTATACGGGACTACATGTTGTATCCACACAGTGGGCAATAAACAAAGACAGTAGGAACAATTTGGATATACATAATTTATAATAAACATTTTGGTATATTCATAAATTGTATGCTACCTTTCCTTTATATCAGAAAAAAATTTTGATTAAAAAATGTACATCTTCATGCAAACTTACCTTTGAATGCCTATTAGACACTTGCAGCACAATGTTCATTACTGTCAAGTGTTTTTTTCATGTCAAATTTCTAGTAAGGAACTCTGTTTTTATTTTCTTTTTTAAATGATGTTCTTGTAGAGCTCTAGATTGGCTCTTATATTATTCAGAGTCTAGAGATGTCGTGCCTTTCTCCTCGGTCTTCCGTATTTTTGGGAAGTCAGCTACTGATGTAAGTGTTGCTTCTTTGAAGTAGAACCTTTTCTCTAGATTCTGACCAGATGTGCACATCTGCTTCTTGTTTTCCATTGAGGTCATAGGGATATCTGAATCCACAGCTCAGTGTCTTTTAAGATGGAAGAAGGGGAAAAGAGAAAAGGGGAAGGGTTGGAAAAAGAATTAAGTTGTATATGTGCAGATACCAACTCCCTATGATGAATGTAATCATTGTGTACTGCAAATGTGTACTAATAAAAAGTAAAAATAAGTTTTACAATATTCTTGTCTCATTTCTTCAGGTATAGTTATTGTACTAGTCTTTCACATTTCCTTCTGTGAACCCACTTACACATATAGTAAAATTCACTGTGCCTTCTGATCTTCTGTTACTTCTTCATTATTTTCACTATTTTGTCTGCATGATTCACTGCATTTATTTCTTTGGCTCTAAAGTTCTTTCCTACTATGCCAAATATGGTTTAAAATTCATTCATGGAATATATTATTCCAGTGATTTATCAATTATAGTATTCTTTTTAAAAATTTATTAGTACATATTTACAAGTACATGATATTTATACTTGTTGGGGAGGGGGTGCATACACACAATATAGGTCATTTCCCTTTTAGTCCCTTTCCCCTTTCCATCTACCTCCCTGTCTCGCCTCTAAGTCCCCTACCCCTATTTTCATTCTTGTTGTTATACCTCTTAGCTCTTGTTTATGACATGTTATAATGTTCACATTCATGGAGGCTCTTAGGTGCCTGTATATGGTCTGTTTTCCTGTACTTACTTCGCCTTCCCCTCCTGCTCACCCTGAGTCTCCTTGAGCCATTCCCATTTGTAAGAGGTCCATCCCCTTGTTTCCTTTCATTCATCCTTTATTATTCTCTTTGTACTTTGCTTTACTTAAATGAGAGATACCATAAAGTATTTAAGCTTGTGTGACTTATTATATATTTTCCAGATACATCCATTTTGCTACTACAGTGATACATGCATACCAATGTTTATAGCAGCATAATACATAATAGTTAAATCCTGAAAACTACTGGAATACCCATTGACAAATGACAGAATAAAGAAAATGTAGTATGTGTACATAATGGAACACTACTTGGCTATAAAGCAGGATGAATTTGAGACAATTATAAGAAAATATTGTTCATTTTTAAAAATAGTTTTGGATTTTTCCCCATAGTTTGCTACCTTGCTTTTTTAAAAAATATCTACTTAGATTTAGTAAAGCACAGTCATTTTAAGTTCCAACGTGTAGAATCCTTGAGATCTAGTTTGAGCTCTTGTTTCTACTGGTTTTTGTGTATATTGTCTTATCTCTTAATGTATCTCATTTTTTATTTTATGTCATCTTACTACGTTTGAAAATTTTTACATAGAAATGACACGCTGCCTGGGAGGAATTTTTTTTCTTCCTCCAGGAGTGATAGGGGCACTAGGAGTCTAGGACTGGCTCATTCTAGTTTCAGAATGAATATGTCTGGAGCAGAGCTCTAGTTCCTTTAAAGTTTGGTCTAATGACAGGTCACCCTCACTCTTGCAGGGTGGTCATTCACAGTTATCCTCCAAAATGACAGGGCTCAGAGGGCCCTCAGGGCAGCCTCCATTGCCCACAGCTGTGCAGGGTTCATCCCAGTCACACCTCTCAGGGAAGTGACACTTCATTCCAGAGGACTATTATTTCTTTTGGAGCCCTAATCCAGAATGGCCACTGTGAGCTCTTACTGTATGACCTATGTGGGTCTGAAAGCTGAGTTCAGATCCCACAAACTGGTTTCAAAATAATCCTGTATTAAAACGAACAAAATACACTTCTCCCTTGCACCTTTACATCTTTTACGAGGGGATCTATAGCACTTTTCTGCCACAAATAGAATTTTATATGTGCAGATACCGCCACCCAAAAAAACTTACTTCAAGCTCTTTAACTGTATTAAGACATGCTTCCCGTGCCTGCTGCCTTGCAGGCAAGCCCAGCAGTCAAGTGGACACCCATTCTGCAGGCTACTGTTCACTCTCACCTTGGGCTTCCTGTTGTGTCTTAGGGTAGGTGGGTGATGTCAGCCCTCTTGTTCCATCCAAAATTATCTTGCTGCCAATTCACCTGGTTCTGAGTACTCTTGGCCTGATTATGCCAGTTGAAGAAACTGCCACCTCATATAGTTGTACCTCATTTCACAAACTTGATTCATCTCATGGTTCTGGTCACAACTGAGTTAGACAAGAACCAAATCAATTTCAGCGGTTAGGTTCAATGTTGATTTTATGGAGAAATTTGATTCAGTTTGTGACCACTGTATTCCAAAACTGTGAGAAATGGAAGCTTCATGGGTGATAAGGATTTTTCTCATACCAGTTTTTACCATACGAAATTAGGTTTTATGTGGTATTTAATGTGTTTCAGTAAGTTTCCTGAACATTATTTATATTAAAACATAATGGAAATTTATACAGCAAAAGAATCATACCTATTTCTAAACCTAATCCCTTTTATATAGGTCTTTACTACATATTTTAAAGTATTGATTGAAAGCAACAAGGCGGTCGCTTCAGCCTGGGTTTGAAAGATGAACTGAGCTGCAAATGCTTGAGGGCCATGCATGGCATGCAGCCATGGTTCGGCTCCTGCAGGGAGGCATTCCCAACTCCTCTGCTTTAACTGTCTTGAATGCTATGAAATTGTCTTCACTGCCTTTGATTAAAGTAAATGCAAGAGTTCTTTTATGCCACCTTAAGCAGCATCTTCACTTTCTGTCACTGTGACAAAATACCTGAGATAATCAGTTTAAAGGAAAGAAGTATATTTTGGCTCATGGTTTCAGAAGTTTTAGTCCATGGCCACTTGGTCCCATTGCTCTGAGCTTGTGGTGAAGCAAAAGACTGTGGCAAGAAGGATGTGGTAGACTAAGGACGCTTTACTCATAGTGGCAAGAATACAAAGAGCCAGGTTCTGTTAACGAAGCCCTTCCTTTGAATCCCATTAAGCTGTGAATCCGTCAGTGGACTAATCCATTCATGAGGTCAGCGCCCACGTGCTACACTCACCTCCCAAAGATGAGTAGTGTAGTGTAGCACCTATGAGCACTGAATCATAGGGGATCAGCCCCTCAACGTAAGAGCTTTGAGAGACTTCTTTTATTTTTCCACAAAATATTTTTTAATTTTATGAAAAAATCATGTTTCTATAGCCAAATAATAAAGAGAATAACAACAGCTATTATATTGTATATTGTTATATGCAAAGTTAGTTACTCAGTACAAGACACTAACCAAAAATATTCTTACAAAAAAGAAACAATAAATAAACTTTTAGTGTAAGTGAAACAAATTAACATTTATATGGCAATAGTTTTAAAAATAATGGAATATGTGATTTGGAAAACTTAAGATCCAAACTACAGTAAGATGTTAAGACATAATTACTCTGGGGGTGGGGGCAAAATCATCCCATTTGATAACCACTCGTTTTTTTAAAATTTTAATACTGAGGTTATTCATTCTTTAAATAAGACTCCACACTGACAAATTTTGAAACTGTAGGATGAGAGTTGATGTTTTGGTACCACATTGTTAGTGGTGGAAGCTGAATGCCTGTTGTTAATTAACTGTCTGCCTTGAGGAACTGCTGGTTTTCACTGGTCACCACCACCACCACCACCACCACCACCCCATTCAGTGGCTCCCAGGGTAGCTTTGGTAAAGTCTACTCTCTTTCTGTGTCTGTCTTCTCTTAAGATCCCTTTGCTACAGAGGCCCCTTGCTTGTGTTTGAGAGCAGGGACTTGATATAAATGCAAATGACTTTTTCTTTATTATCATGGTGGCAAAACAAAACACGGTCCTAAAACATGAAAAAAGTTTGCAAAGGAAAATAAAAATTAGGTAACTTTCTAGAGAACAATAGGAAAGCTTTGGTCACTTTGTCTTCTTGAGACAACATCCCAGAGGATAGTTGAGGAGCTAGAATGCCTCCAGTGCTCATACTTCTTGAGCACTCGATGATCTGTTTCAGAGGTCCTTGGTGGGCCAAATCTTTCCTTCCTGAAATATGTATTGAGACCCATGTTGGGAACATAGCAATAAGATTAAGATATGGTATCCCTGGCCATGTGGCATCCACAGTGTACAGGAGATGGTGATGTTCAACAACTAATGAGTGAGTCATGTTCAGTTCTAGTTGAGAGAAGTGCTACCAAGAGAATTACTAGGCATCAGGAGAATATATAATGAGGTTAAGATCTTATATGTGGGATTAGAGGAGGCTTCCCTGAGGTACCATTTAAATGAGAGTTGAGCCTTGGGAAGGGGAAGAGCATGTTGACATCTCTGGAGTAGGATTATACAGTGTCCTAGAGATATCTAGGAGGATCCCCGTGTGCTCAGTGTGCGGCACAGCAGGAAAAAGAACCCAAATTAGGGTTGAAGGGGACCTGGAGACTAGTACTCTGAGATTTGTAAGAGCATTAGATGGCCATTTGAAGGCAAGAGCCCAGAGTTGCCTTAATGGAGTTCTGCTTCTGTCACCCTGCTGTAGGTGTGGAGGGTGTTTGATTTGGAAATGGATGGCCCCAGTGATCTACGCAGGAGGTAAGAGGAGTGTGGATTAGCAGTGGGATGGCTGTAGTGATGACCAGCAATGGACAGATGGAAGAGACAGGTGTTCGAAACAAGACTCTGACCAATAGGGGAGGCAGAGCACAGCAGGCAGAGAAGTGCCCCATGGTGCAGGTTATTGACTAGTGCAGTGCTCAGAAGAGGGGGACATGAGCAGAAAACCGGGTGTGGCAGGAGTGACCACTTTAGTGTTGGAACTAGTGCTCTTCAGGCTTGTCAGCTCCTGTGGATACACAGGTCCATTTGGCAGGCAGAGAAGTATAGGTTAGAGGTGGGTTAAGAACAATCTACCTCACTGCTGCTGCTGGGACCTCTTGGGATGAGAGAATCAAGGGAAAAAGGGAATTGTTAGAGAAGGAAAGTGGTATCTCCAAAAGCAGCTGGCAACAGTCTTAAGGTACCAGCACACAAGTTAGTGGGAAGAAGGCACTACAGTGTATTACTCAGTTGATCCAGGACCACTGCCTCACCGCAACACCCACAGGTCCCCCTTTAGAAACCAAAGACTGCCAGTTTTCAGCGCAGGCACCACTGTGCTATAGCTTTGGGAGGTCATGACCATGTTTCATCTCTATGCACTGCCATTTGGCATACCAAGTCAGAAGAGAGGCATGTAAGAGCCATGTTGACTCAGCAAGAGTGCACCCACACTTTAAGGACAAATGCCTAGTGCAGCCAGTCCCAGCCAGGAAGCTGGGGCAAAGCCACTGTATCTTTGTGAAACGAGTGGAAAACAGATGCTCCATCCACAGCAATGGCCCACAGGACAGGCCTGACTCCTGTTGTCTCTTTCCAGGGGTGTGTGTTTGTTCATTTTTATGAACATTTGTCAATCCTCTGTCCTGTCTGTATGCCACACCCTTGTCTCCATGGTAATAAAATCTTGTGCTCCAAGTTGTAAAGATGTAGTACAGAGATATAAATAGGCTCTGTAAGAAGCTTCTTGTCCCAGTTTGGCATCAGTGCCACATGTCATCACTGCCTGTCGTCAGGCATGAGCTTTGGAGAGACCAGCAGAGAGACCAATAGCTGGGACTGTGGGATAAGTGAAGGAGAGGGTCTCCTGCTCAGAAGAAAGAGGACCAAGCCCAGTTGACCCCTCACTTTCAGCACTGCTGTCCTGTAAATGTCATCCTTTGGTGCTCACTCTGTGAAGGTCAGTGTGGCAGGGGCTCAGATCAACAGGATGACACAGCTCAGAGGGACTGCCTTGTGCTGAGAGTACAGCTGGAGTTACAGTGTATTTAATAGAGAATAATCATTTGATAATTATAATCACTTTTAAATTGATAAATTGATTCTTTTAAATAAAAGACGTCATTATAGAAGACTGTTTTACAGAAAAAGCACACGAGGAAATGAAATTTTCTATCTCATTGGGAGTTTCTTGGTAAATATGCAAACAGATGCATTAAATTAAGATAGTGAAAGTGAAATCATCTCATATTTCACTTTTTCAGCACAGAGAATACATTCTTTATAGTATAAACAATGGTAGTACTGAGCATTAAGAGTGTATTTTTTGTGCTGTGTATGGTGGCACACACCTGTGGTCCCAGCACTTGAAAAAACGGTTCGATTGGAGACTTCTGGAGTCTTATTTCAATGAGTCTGAAATAGTGACAGTTTCACCAGTAACTACATTAAGATATGCAAGTCATTGTCCTGCATTAGTAGTGACCACCCACAGGCAGGGCAGCAGATTCTTTGCCTTGGCTGTGAGATTTGTGAGCATCCCTGGTGGTCCAGGGCAAACAGAGCTTCTTGCCAAAGATCACTGGAGTTGATTTACATGAAACATGTACATTTAAGTAAAAAACTGCAATGTACATATTTTTAACTTTTTATTTTGTTTTTGTGAGGAAAATCATTTTCTATTATTTACAGTTATTTTTAATGGTTTTATGTAATGCTATTTTCCTCCTGACTTGCCCCATTCTAACGCATGCTAGGTTTTCTTGGTTCCCAGGGTTGCCATAAATCAGTAAATCTTAACCCTTCTGTCAGCCCCTGCTCTGTTCCTCCAAGAGGCGACATTCTGAGTAGTGCTCGGATCTAATGGAGAACAGGAGAAGCTCACTTCAAGACTGAACTTTCTGGTCTGTTTGCAAGTAGGACTCTCCTCTCTACCTTCCCCACTGCCAGGGAGCCTTACCATGATGCCAGTCATCTGCTCTTGACATCCGTCAGGGACATTTTCTTGCCACTTTGCTCCTGGAAATGGCATTATATGTAGCTCACAGCCCACAGAATGTTTCTGTCTACTGGCAGAAAGCAGTGGCTATGTTCCCCACGATGCACCATGGTGATGGTGGGGCTGCCACAGTGGGGACCTGGGCAGCTGAGGGGTACAGGCCAGGCAGAGGTTCAGAAACATGCCACGCTGGCTGATACCAGCTGACACAGTAAGAGTAAAGCTAGGCTCCAGAGTATCTCCATCACCTCCCTCCCTCCTCCAGCCCTTCTGCTCAGTGATGAAACCAGGTCCCCAGTGATAAATTTAGATTCTTTTGGTGTCTCCAGGTCATTATTGGAATTATAGCAGCTGGCTGTGAGGTCACAAAGCTACCTTGACAGGTTGTGAATACCAAGCCCACAGTAACTATGGAGGCTACCCAGCTTCCCCCTTCATTATGGCCAAGGAACACTGTTCTCGGGGAGGCTGGGCATAAAATTCAAAAGAGGAGGCTTGAGCAAAGAATATGTGGAAGCTCCCTGTAGCAGTCATTATTTTCAATCTGAGCAGTAAGGAGAAAGGGCTTCAGGATTACTGTTTTAGAGACCTGGAATAATATAGTACTGTATCACAGTGATCAAAGTCAGACCACTAGCAGTGGCTTTCCCTTTTCCCTTTGCCCCTCGCTTTCAATATTGGGGATTGAACTCAGAGCTGTCATACTTAGCTCCATCCTCAGCCCTTTTTTCACTTTTTATTTTGAGACAAGGTCTCAGTCACCCTGGTTAGGCTCAAACTTATAATCCTGCTGCCTCAGCCTCCCACAATGGTGGGATTACAGGCATGCACCACCACAGCTAATTCCTTTGTTTCTGTACTTTGAATTCCTGCAGATGTATAAACTAGCAAAGGCCACTGTCAGAAGACATTTCTGGAAAGCTGTGCCACCCTGGGTAGATTTCTTCTCTAGCAGGAGCAGGTACATACCACTGTCATTTGTGAGAGCCAGAGAGCTGTCAGTCGTGCAGTGTGCAACACTTTGCCATTCTTGTTTAGCTGCTTGTGCCCCTTGGCAGGGCTGAGGTGGATAGCATATGTCACCTCCAGTCACTTCAGGCATGGGAAAAAGACTCCACCTACCAAATAAGAATCTTTTCTTAAGAGTACATCTTTCACTTGAGACAGTAGGAAGCATACTGTAAGATATTTATCATGAACCTTAAACTTCATATCAAAATGTAATCAAATCCTTAGTGCCTTGAGGGAAATTTACTTCATAATATTTTCATACCTATGGGGTATTAGTCTCATTGGCCATGTTGTATGTGCACTACATGTGGATCTGCCTTTATGTGATGCAGTGCCATAACTGAAAAGTCACCTTAAGAAGAACAGCATCCTTAGTATAAAGGAAACACTAGTCATAAGATTAATCAATTTTATTTTAAGCTTTCAAAGCAAGAGGTTTGGATTAAAGTACTTTGGTAGAATACTTAGTTTGATTAAATTTTACACTCTGATGCATCTATTTCCCAAACTATGAAGTTTCACTGTGCTCAAACAGAATGATTAGGAACTTCGGATTGGTTGAACAAAGCTGGAACAGACCAGCTTTGGGGGGGGCAGGGTGGGGCCTGGTCTGAGGGCAGAGGGCTGCAAGAGCCAGTGTTGTTTGACCAGCAAATGCTTTTCTTTTTCCCAGACATGGACATCCTATATGACTGTAAGTTTCTGCAAAGCCAAGTTCGAGAATTGTGGAAATAACTCAAGGGAAATGTATCTAATTAAGAAAATAAGTGAAATATCTGTAAAATGTTCCTGCCAAGAGTATAACCCTCTGAATGGTGAACATCTTATTGAAGTACAGAATGGCCTATGGGGAATTTAAAGTTGGGATCTTTTTTATTATTGTTTTATAAAATGGTCAGCAAACAAAACATGGTGCACTTTCATCCTAGAATGAAAGATTTCAGTCTTTCCAGGATTGGTGCCTTGAGGACTTATAGCTATCTTACATTCTTTTCATACCGTTGAAACAATAACAGCAAAAATTAGCCATAAGAAACAAAACTAATGCCTTCTTTACAAGTTAGAGTCAGACGTGTTTTGTTTACCAGACAACACATCATTTTTATAGTTATACAGAGAACTTCTACGTACTTCGTGGGAATACAAAAATGTCACAAAATTAAAAGTAAGTTCCCCTAAATTGCTGTGACTGAACAGATCATTCCACTCTCCATTATACCATTCTCATTCTAATCCTACTGTTTAAGTGTAGGGGCTGGAAAATTTCTCTGATTTAAAAAAGAGAGGCCAGCCAAGTAGCAGTATTGTGCCGCGGTACAATTCAGGAGCAAATGAGCACAGCTCACAGACCTTGTACACTCCTTTCACTCATATCCTATCGATTTGTGACAGCGATTACATGCTATTGTAGTACAAGGAAGAGGTTTTTTTTTTTAACCCACTGTATGACTTGTAGACTTTATATGAATTTACATTAAGGTTGCTGAGGAAAGGCAAACTAGTTAAAATCTCTTGGCATAGGAGCTAGCCTGAATTCACATGGTATTTCCCAGGCTTGACTTTGGGATCCAGTACAGGGCTGTTGAAGGGCTGGAATAGAGCAGTGGTGATGAACCTATGGTACACATGCCAGAGCGGGCTATTAGCATCATTGAAATCAGGAAAAGGTTCACCATCTCTGGAAGAGAGCCTATTCTGATGCTCCAGGGTTAACAGAGAAGCCCCCTTTCCTAGCATCCATCCACAGGCATTCAAATGTTCAGGTATGGAAGGGAAGGGTCAAGAGCTGGCTCCCAGGAAGCCCTTCTCTTCCATTTCCATCCCATAGTGTGTTCTCAGTGCTCTCCTGATTTAAGTTGAAACAACTCCCTTATGGTCCAGGCGGAGATCCTTTGTCCCTAGTTCCAGCCACTGGGCATCAGGAGGAGATGCCCAGTGCCTGTATCCTTGCCAGGCCCCTTCAGGCTTGTCTAGATGTTGATTCTGAGCCTGATGGCCATTCAGAGTAGCAGTGCTTCAGCTGTCCTAGAGGCTCTTCTCCCTGATCTTCTGCCTTAGTGGCCACACAGAACTTTTCCCTGTGCTTCTCTGGTAGCATCTATTCTGCTCCGTGAACCTTGGTGATACTTAGAAGCTTTCTTGTAAAATAAGAAAGAGTGACTGTCTTAGGGTGAAGGGGTGGTGGGGTTCAGCTATGATTTGCAAGCATTCTACTTATAGGAGTCAGTTTCTTCTCTGAACCTGACCCATGACACACCTCACACTTCAGAGCTTTCTTGGCCAGCAATATCTGCTGCTGCTTCTTGGCATTGTTTTAACTATTGAATTTTTTTAGCTTATTTCTAATTTTTTCTGCTGTCTCTAAAAGAATTCCCATCTCCTTGTGTTTTGCTGGAGGACTCTGCCCATGGGCCCCAGCCTGCTGAGCAGGTAGATACCTGATCTCCAGTCTTGGGAAGCACACAACTCTTTGATAGGAACTGCAAGTCCCACTCTCCCCTGAGTGAATACCATCCCCTTTCTGCTTACTTTAGCCAGTCATTCAACAATTCCTCCAAAAAACAAAAAATTCCTCTAAATACCCACTCAGTAAAGCCTCACCTGACAATCACTTGCCCTATGTAAGGACTTGGTTGGTTCTTTGTCTGTTGTTACCCAGACTTTCAGATTTTTATCAAGAGAATGTATGTATAGTGAAAAGCACACCAAAAGATGTTCATTGGTAGTCAATAGGGAGCTACAAAATCAAAACCCCAGGGTTTTACACACCATTACACACTTCCCAGCCACCCTGGAGAACTTTACACAAATGTCTATACAACTTTATTTGTAATGTCAGCAAATTAGGGACAATTGAAACATCCTTTCAAAGATGAAAGTAAAAGGGAACTATAGTCCATCTGTTAAATGGAATACTAATAAATAAAAAAGCAACAAACTATTGATACATGATACAATTTGGATGGACCTAAAAGCCATTATATTAAGTGAAGGAAGCCAGTCCTAACAGGTGTGACCATATCAAACTCACAGGGCGATAAGCTTGCCGTGATGGAGATGAGATCAGTGGCTAGAGGGGTAGGATGGGAGAGAGACATGTCTACATAGGGTGGCTGGAGGCACTATCTTTCTATGATCAGTTAGTTTTACATCCTGCTTGGGGTTGTAGCTATATGAACCTAAAGATACAGTAAAATTTCATTTACAAAGCATAATTATTTTAATTTCATAACAACCCAAATTTTTAAAAGTGTACAAAGTAGGTGGCACCTAAATGAGATATACCATTTGCTTAACAGCATTGTACAATGTCAACTTCCTGCTTTTGACAGCATACTCTGATTCTATAGAAAATATTATCCTTCAAGAAAACTAGATGAAGGCACATGGCAGTTCTCTCTACTATAATTTTTTAAATATTTCGATATGACTCAATTTCAAAATATAAAGATTTTTAGAATCCCTACTACATACCAATGTATAATAAAGAGAAAATAGTCAAGAATGAGGGGTAGTTTTGGCTTTGCTGCTGTGAATCTTAGAGAACCAGTTTCTGTGTATAAGTGTATGTGTACTTTGGAGTTGCGGGGGCAAGGGTTGTTCTTGAAATGAAACTGAATCCCAAAGGTAGAAGATGATTTTAACTGCCTGCAACTTAAGGAAGAAAGGAAACTCTTAGAATAGAAAAATGTGTGCTAACCTAGATATTGTTCATTTGATTACTCATTGTTTAGCTTCATTACCTTGCGTTTAAATGACTTAAAAATTTGGGCAACAACAGCCAAAGAGAAAATGTCTAAGTGAATATTAGATTTCCATGCACATGGCAACTTTTAACAATGTGCAGATATGAAATACGGAAAACTTCTTCCTGACATTGATCACATTTGAAACTTCTACTTTCTTAATTCAGGCTGTTATTGACAGTAATATATTTTAACTCAAGAATGTGTTCGTTCAGTGCATATCGACTCTGCTTGTTAAAATGTTCATGGTACATGTGAACATTGGATTTCCTGTCATGGTGACTTACGGCAGGAGGACAGCAGTGAGTGATTCCTGCCAGTCAAGAACTTTCACTGGAACCTCACTTGAATGGTAATAATCTGCTCCTGTAATTGCTGTGGAAAAGGAAAATCCTCTGGAGATTTTACATCTAATCATTTATTTATAAATCTGTAGATGGCAGTCTGCAGAAGACGTGTCGGGGGTCAACTTTGTGCTCAAAACAGTTGCCTGATGTTTACATTTCACAGTGTATTTTTTTAAAGGTACCTTCAGCCCCCATGATCACAAAAGGACCCCAGCTTGCTAGGAGCTGCTCCCCATTGCATCCAATGGCTTAGGCACTTCATTACCAGCACTCTGCAGAGGCCAGTCCCCTCTGTATTAGCTGAAATATGCATGTTTTTCCATCTCATTAATTCAGTCTACATACAATTAATTTTTGCCTATTAATAAACCCCTTGGTGTTAGTGACAGCTATCTAAACCACTTCACCTAGCATGGAATGAGAAAGTGTTCTGGCCAGTTTACACCATTTGCCTGCATTTTTATTGTACTGGTGGGCTGGAGGATTTTGATGCATAAATCAAGCATTGTAAGAAAGTGTAAGCTGCTGGAGAGTCATGATTTAGGCTGGCTGAGGGGAAATTTGAAATACTAATCCAGCCCCACTCTCCACTTTCATCTGGGATGGAAGGAGTTAGAGCAGAAAATTCCTAACACATAATGGTCTCAGGCCAAGAAAAGATGTTAGAGCTTTTAATGTGAGCAAGATAAACTTACTACAAACATAAATCCTTACCTGATTTGACATTTCTCAAAGGATATCTTTTCTTTGTGGTCAAGCCACAATTTCTTTCTTCCTCTTGTTCTTTCTTTCTTTTTTTGAGACGGGGTCTTGCTATGTAGTTTGTACTTCAGGCTGTCCTCAGACTGGCAGTAATCTTCCTACCTTGGCCTCCCAAGTGCTGGGATTACAGGTGTGCACTGCAGTACCCAGTAAAAAAAAGCATGTCATTAAATTTCTAAATCTACTTAGTTGATTATATACAAAGTAATTATCCCTGCTTCAAGATTCAAGGAGAAAAGGGAAAAAATCTACATGGAGTCTTGCAATTGAAATGAAGCACCACTGTGTCTATCCACAGGCAAGTAAATTCCCCAGGATCTGGGGCAGATCTTTGTCACAAGAAACTTCTCACAGTTCATCACAACCAGCCAGCAGGAGATACTCAATACTATATAGATGTTAGGAGTTCTTAGGTTTCTTGCTTAAATTTGTAAAAATTATAATTCACAGTAAGAGTCAGTGGAGAAATCCAAATGTTGGGCTCTTACATGTTGCTGGATTAACTGGATTCTTTCTGGGGAGTTTGATTCTGGGTGTGATGCTGGAGTTCTGTGACATACCTGAGTAGCTGATGAAATTATATGTAGAGAAAGCTTTAGCATCCTACTCTGGTAAATCTATAAGATTAACATCATACAAAAGTTACCAGAATATTCTGTAAGATCTAACCAATGTCTTTGGTCAAGTAAAGTGGAAGCAGGTAATTGATTGAAATTTAGATAAACAGTTTGCTGCCTTTCAAATGTACCATATATATCAAATTTATCTATTGTAATGATTAGCAAGAGTAGATTAGCGGCTTTAATAGGAGCATGTGATGACTTGAATAAGACTTCGCTGTCGTGGTTGCCCACAGTCAAATACAAATTCAGCTTCCTGACTGACCTGGTGGGCAGCCTTTCAGGTTCTCTCTAGCCCTCTCTTCCCAGCAGCTGGGGACACCCAGTCCTGCCTCCTTACTCCCTGCTTCACACCTCAAGTCTTAGGAGGAAGGCAAAGCCCTGCCCCCATTGTTACCACTACCCCTTGCTTAATGACGTCCATGCTACCTCCTTCCCCGGCCTTTCTGCTCAGCCTGCTTCCCCTGTGGGAACAGATGTGTTTTCTTCAACCCAGTGATACATACAAGGAATTCATTAAACAGCTTTGGTAGGAAGTACAAGAGTTAATACTGGCTGCTTTCAACTTAGTGAATTTTAAATTCCTGACTATGCTTTGAGGTCCTTCAAAGAAAGTCATGTCAATAAGACCTAATCATTGCTAGAGGGCTCATGAAGAATCCTTGTGTGGCCCTTGAGCAGGTACACCTCACAGAAGGTAAAGTTTCTGCTATTTTTGTGATGAATTGCTTGCAGGCACACATCTTTCTAGAGCTCTCTGTTTCTAAATAATTGAATAAGAAATGTTTCTGTTTATATTCTTATTTATGCATCTCCATATTTAATTACTCCCTAGTTTTGAATATTGGCCCATAAACCTTTTCTTCCCCCTTGCCCTTGATTATTCTTAAGTTTAAGACAATGCACAGTGGCAGATGTGCTTCACCACCATCCTTCATCTAGTTCCTGTTACTTTTTAATGTCAACTATAAAGAAAATTACTCCTCTGGCTTCAGAAGTTTATTTAAACCTCTTCTGAGAAAATTGGCAACCTTTCAAACCTAAAAGCAGACATTTGGCAGTGCCTATTAGTAAATAAGTGGACAGAAACATGTTTTTTAAAAAGTTTAAAAAGTTGTGTGCTTTTGTTAATAAGTTGAATCAGGAATATTAAAAAAACAGAAATCTCTAAGTATATATAGGCTTCCAAGGTGCTGTCAAGGTGGATGAGCAGGAAAATGCTATGTAAGAAAGAAGATAGGAGGCCCTGTCTCCATTCTTGAGGATTTTTCGATTTAAGGAAACTGCTTGTCCTGGCTGATATTTTCTACATGGCTAGTATCAGTGAGATCTGCTGCCAGCTTCCACCATGCAGCTAATCTCAGCAGAGCAAGGGAAGTGTTATTAGGCTCTGCCTTGAATTGGGAGCACTGCTGGCTTTGGGCCTGACTTCTGATCCAGCACCACCCTTGTCCTCAGCACAGGCACGTAAAGTAGTTCTGGAAGAAAGCATGTTCTTCACAAGGGTCCAATATGCTTTTTCTTGTAGCTCAGGAATGCACAAAATTATTACATGGCTTTTTAAAACATTTATTTTTGATCCTTTGTTTCTGAATGCTTAATAGAATTACTCATTTCTATTTTATGTATTTTTTCAGTTTTTATTTTTTATTAGTACATGTTTGTAGTATACAATAACTACATTCCTCATAGGAGTTGGTACATGTACATAACACAACTTCTTTTATCATCCCCTTGCCTTTCTTTCTACCCCTCCCCCCATCTCTTGGTCCCATTTTCTTTTGCAAAAGATCTATTTCCCTGTTTCCTATTATCTATCTTTTATGTTCCTCTTCATTTATATTTTGAGTTTCTCTTATAAGATATCAAGCGATAAACTTGTGTCTGATTTAACTCAAAATTATACTCGCAAAGTGCATCTGTTTTCCTACAAATGACTCAAGTTTATCTTTCTTTATGGCAGAGTAGTACTCTGCTGTATGTAAACACTGTATTTTCCTTATCCATTCATCTGTTGATGGATATATAGGCTGCTTCCAGTACTTATTGGCCATTTTTACTTCTTTTGAGGAGTGTTTACCCATTTCAGTTGCCCACTTTTGGACTGAGTCTTTTATTTTGGGGTGTCTTATTCTTTTTGGGTTCTTTTTACATTCTAAATATTAGTACTCTGTTGGATGAATAGCTAGTAAAAATCTTTCCTATTCTGTGGGTTGGTTCTTCACTCTCTTGGTTATTTCCTCTGCTGTGCAGAAGCTTTTTAATTTGGCATATCATTTATTGATGTATTTTGTTTCACTTTTTCCTGTGAAATATGTAGTGGAAATGGCAAGCAGGGAAGTTTGCAGTTTTCTAAGCTTAGAAGTATAGCTCTAGATTCAACCCTGCTCCCATATGTGGCTTGCATTATGGAAAACAGGAGTTAGTGTTTGTCGTGTACATATTTAGGAAAATGTTCAGTCTTAAACTAAGAAAGAGGGGCATGTGGGGACCAAAAGGGAACAGGGGCTGAAGAGTTACAAATACTTGTTCTTGATCATAGCCTTACTGCTTAACTGCTTCAAAGGAGACTGGTGTGATGAGGAGGTCGAGTACAGGTAGGCCGGCACAAACATACACCACCCCTTGTCTGTGGCTTTTGGTTTGTTTTCTTGGGTTCCTGTGTCAGCGTTCTGAAGCTTTTGTGCTTCAAGGCAGGTCACTGTTATGGTTGATACATTGTGTCAACTTGGGGAATCTAGAGGTTTAGCTGAGTGACTCAGGAACAAGCTGGAGTGCTTACTTTGTAAACATCCTGAGCCTGTGGAAGAGGAGGGCATGGAGATTGTGTGAGAGGTTCACTACCCCTGGGTAGGGGTAGGCTTTTTACAATGTAGGGGAGAAAAGGAGGCTGCTTGCAGCCATTCCTCCCTTTTGCTGGTTGTTTTGCTGTGCTTTGCTGCCATGAACAGTTTGCCTTCTGCCATGTGCCACTCTGCCTCAGAACCAGCCAAGTATGGACTGAAATCTCCACACACTGGAAGCTAAATAAACCTCTTTCCTTCGTTTTGAGTGTTGGGTATTTTGTCTCAGCAACGAGAGAAAAGTAACCAAGACAGTCACTGAGCAGTTGAGAAAATTCCTGGCTTAACTCATGGTCATACTCTGGCTGGTTGGCAGGACTTGGCACTTTTGCTCATGGTTGCTTTGCGCTGTTGTGTATGATTTTAAACCTTTACATTCCAAGTAATTTCTGAGCCAGATCACTAAAACAGTGCCAGGAGAGGAGAGGTGAGAGGCTATGGCCAAAATCAAACTGTGTAATGTTATTATTGGTTGACCATATAGCATATAGGTAGGTATTGAATTTAAGTCTTTATGACTCATTCAGCTCAGCCTTATGTTCATGAATGCTTTTGAATCATGAACTGTAAGTGGGAATGAAAAACACAGAATGTCCCTTCTGTCTCTTGACTGTGGTTCAGCCAGCCAGTTCTTAGCTGTTTTCAGATTTTGATCAAACAAAGAGAAATGCAGTAGAAACACAGTCTAAAGCTTTGGTAGTTTATAGTACATATTTCCTTACATGTAACCAACAGTTTGAGTTACATTCAGTTATTAAGGCTTTTAGATATGGCATGAAGAATTTGATTGAGAGATCCGGGGAAGATGGCGACCGGGTGAGCAGCAAGGGAGCGAACCTCCTTAATAAACACCACCAGCTCGAGACAGACTTGGTGAGCGTGAATGCCGGAACCTCGGCTGGGAAGTTTAAACTGGGCGTATTTCTCTGAGATGCCGGGGGAGATGTGGTAGGGCGGACCAGGCTGCCGGGGCGAGACGTGGGAA
>PVLD010010063.1:0-72964 GCA_004027595.1 Dinomys branickii | reverse complement strand
ATTGATAATAAGTGCTATAAATTTCTTTATTTGGTTGTGAGCTCTTGGGGTAGGGCCGGGGTACTACGTGTGAGTATATCCAATATGTGCAGAAACCCAGGGTCAGGTCAAGTGCTGATGGAAATGTTTATAAGAAAGTCCCAGAGGGGTATAAACTCCAGCAACCCTTTATACAATGGTGCATTATAATTAAATTGTCTTCAGTTGCCGGAGGAACTGTATCAAGTAATAAAATCTTGAATTAAACCAGAACAAGATCAGTGAGCAAATATTTTAATGCCTCATACTGAGAAGTTAGGGAAAGATTTGGCAGTTGCTCCCAAGAAAGAAACAAGAATAGATCAGGTCCAGGTTAGGCTATGGGAGCTTTCAGACAAAGAGAAGACCTGCCTGGCCCAGACCCATCCCATCCCAAGGTTGTTGTCAAAGGGCTCTCTGCTGCCTCCTGGTGGCCACTGCAAACAGGCTGCTGGGGCATCAGGTGCTGCCTTGGTCCAGAGGTAGATGCAGGATGTACTGTTCATGTCTGTGATGGCCTGATCGATGGCCTCTTGGCCCCAGGGTAGAGATTTGTCTCCTCTGTGAGGCAGCCATGTCCCTCAGGACCAGACACAAGGGACTCAGATTAGGGCCCACTTGATACATCTCTGCACCTAATTCTGGGATTGTGTGTGGTCATGCAAGTGGTGCTATGGCTTCACACTGGCAGGCACAGGGCTCAGTTCATATGGAAACACTTGAGGACTGTGCATGTGGGTGGTGGTGGCTACTGTGCCAAAGACAGAGCCACTAGATCAGATATTCAACTTATTTATGCAGATCTCGTATTGTCTGACTGAAATTCTACCCTGGGAATTCAGCAAGACCAACACACAGCCTTTGGGCTCAGGAGTTTCCCATCCTGTTAGTTGGTTTGTGCAGCAGTCACACTGAGGTTTGGACTCGACAGGGGATCCCTACCATGTTCCTTTGTACATGATGCCCTGTGGTTTCTTCAGTCTACACTCATTTCCAAGGTTCTCTCCATTAAGACGGACCACCTGGCCTTGTGCAGTTCCAATGGATACAATAGTTGTTGGCTGGGTTCTTCTTGGGGAAATGTTGCCTCTTACAAGGCAAGGAAGCAGAGCAGACATGTGTTCCAGTTTACTTCATGAATATGGGTGTGGTAGCTGGAACCGATGCAGCCATCTTGAAATCTTTAGGCAACACAAAAGTAATATAAGCAACAAAAAGCTGGCATATTTGATGAAGAGTGGCTCTCAGGAAAACAAGACTCATCTATGTCCAGCTTTATCTTTGTAAGAAAAAAATAACTTATAACTTGTTTTTGCCTTAAGTGGCCACATCTGACTTTGCAGTGAAAGAGCATTTCTGATTGATTAGTGAGGTCATGGATAAAATACATCAGTTATAGGAAATCATAGGGAAGAAGCTCCCCACTCCTGTCCACAGGCAGATAATTAGTAGAAAGGTCAGAGAGTGACCCATTGTGATTCTGTCATCAGAAGTGAGTGCCCTTCCTGACGTGGTGCCTCTGGAGCTGCCCTGTGGGTGGACTGAAGGAACACAGGGCAGGAGTGTGTGGAGGGAGTTGTGTCTCCCTCTGATAAGAGGAGTGTAGAGTTTGAGGATCTGAAAGGACAGTGGGAACTGAATGGGGTCCTGGATTGGAGCTGCTTCAGTTCAGACAGGAGAGATTTATTTTTGAAGTGAAAATCAGGTGCGGGAATGATGTGCATCAAGAAGGCAGCACAGAGCTCAGAGGCCACTGTGGTCCCAGAAAATAGCAGATTGAAATGTGGGGATTCTTTCCCATTTAAATATTGAGAAAGGTGACAAATGGTTGTAGGTTCCACAGCAGGAAGGATGCACAGCATGTTCCAAGGTGGCTCCTTTAGTTCCTCCTGTGTGCACATCTGTATCCAGGAGACTGTGCAGGGGCATTGATGGGAACAGGAACACTTTGTTTAGGTCAAACTCTCACTAGAGAGCCCCACTGTAGACCACGGAATTCTGAAACAAGTTCATGTCATTTGCAGGGTAGAATTATACACCACTGAGAAACAGCTCTTGGCTCAGCCCTAGGTCCTGGTTGATACAAACAATGTGGGATGCTGAGTGATCATGTCGCCCAGAATTATGGGATTCCCTCAGCCATGATGTCAGCCAGACCAGCTCCTGGATTCAAAAATGGGTTTCTTGTTTGCAATTGTGGGCTTTGGTAGATTTTAGTGACTAAGTAAGTTATATTTTGTAGAATTTACACTTTGGGTTAGAGGAGTGAAAATATTGTTAAAAATAAGATGTTATTAAAATTATTTTTAATTTTATTTTTAAAATAAGATGTCAAGGGTAGGAGCAAGTAAGATTCCATGGAGTACTTTGTACCTGTCAGTGTGTATCCACTGACACGCTGTGTGGACACAAGAAAACTGCATCTCCTGCCCCTGGATTCACCTCTAGGGTGGATCTGAGTGTCCAGTACTCTTGTAACTCAGAGCATCTCCTGTTTCAGGCTAGGTTTCTATTTTGTAAAGATGCAAGGGAAAATTGGAACTGGGTGGGGCACTTGGACATTCACACTGGGAATTTCGGAGAGAAACTCTGATTTCTGGGTGCAGGGAGGCCTGCAGTGGCCCATGCTGGGGATCCCTGGCTGTGTTCATTGCATATCCTGAACCCAGGTCTGGAGATGCAGAACTGATGCCCAGCTTGCCTGGAAAGTAATGAGGGAAGCAGCTGTGGGCATGAGGTGGGACCACTACAGAATGTTCTAGAGCTGGCGCTGAGGAATCCTAGGCCCTTTAAAATTGGGCAGGATTTTGGGCTCAGGGCCTTAAGCTGTTAATAATAAACTGAATCTTTCCGAGAGGGATGTGATCCTGGCGGATGTTTTCTGAAACAAACAAAAAGCACTTTCCATTGAGGGAGCTACTGTGAGCTGCCAGAGCTCCTAGCTTGTGTGGGAGGAGGTTGTCTGAGTCAGCTGATTTGAGACCACAGAGGGTGTAAGAGAGGAGAGGGAAGCGGAGGAGAGGAGAGGAGAGGGGAGGGGAGGGGAGGGGAGGGGAGGGGAGGAAAGAGACCCTGAGTGTTACCAACAATTTCCACTGTTTCATCCCATCTGCACAGATTCTGTGTGTGTTGATCTTAGGGTTTTGGCAAACAGCTCAGTATCCTGAAGGGGTGTAGTCTAGGGACCAGGTGTGGGCAGGTCATTTGTTCAGGGCCTGAGGAAAGGGAGCAGGACAGAGGTCCAGCTTATGGCAGAGAAGGTCCCAGAACCAACAGCAGAAGTGAGTTTCCCCAGGCCAATAACAGGGGAAATATTTGCAAACTGTGCATATACTCTTCCCTTTGGGCTCCTTATTGAGCATTCATGGCAAGGATCTTAATGAGCTTTGAGGTGAGGAGACTGAGGTGGAGCAGATGGGCCCCAAGTTGCTCTAGTTAATTTTCTAGTCATGAAACCATCTGGCATCCAGGACCCCCCAAATAGTCACCTCCAGGGACCGACCCCATGACCACTTCCCCAACTTCTGGGGCTGTAATGTGTCCTAATTCCTCCTCCTCAGGGCTACTGATGTCCCAGCAGTCAGGGCTTGGAAGGGACTGCTCTCTACTGAAAGGCTGTCTAGGACACCTGGCTCAGGAGAAGGTGGAACATAGAATCCCCAGCTTCCTTCTCCTCTCTCTGGGATTCCCTTATTACATCATTTTCATTTCATTAGACTGTGGAGAGGTGTTGTGACTTTTTCATTAATTCATTTCAGTTTGACACCTGCTTCTTAAACCAGCACTTACTTCCGTAAATTCATCACATATCTAGTCTTATTTTATAAGTGGTATTTGTTTTCCTCAGTGACATCTCCTTTCTTACAACAGACCAGCAACTGGCACTGAAAACTGAATCTCTCTCCCTCCCTCTACCTGTCCCTCACTGTCTTATGTAATCTTGTTCAAGTGTCAGAAAACAACTGACTGAGAAACTCAGTATAGACTGTGTGTTCTGTAAACAGCACATTCCCAAGGCCCTGGCTGCACAAGCCTGGAGGATGCAAGATCCTGTCACTGGACCCAGGACAGTGAAAGAGCCAATTCTATGCTCTGACTCAGGCAAGAGTCCATGCACTCAGCAGAGTCTCCTCCAGGAGGGGTGAGTGGTGGATGCTTTATCCAGGGATGAGCCCCTGCATACCATTTCCCTACCTGAGACTGTACAGGGGCTGAAGCCTGAAGGCAGATCTGCGTGGAGGTGGGAGGAGAGGCCTGGATCCCTGGAGTGGCCCTGACAGAGAGTCAGTGCTAAGACCAACCCAGGATGGTGAGAGTCAGTACCTGGAAAGGGAGCAGGAGGACCAGGTGGCTGACGTGGTTGAAAGAGATAGGTCCTGAAACCCCATCGTGTCACACTGTGCTAATTCTGAGAGATTTGGGACTGTGTGGTGGGCTCCCTAGGGAACTGAACTCCTGTGGGAGCCACCTGAGTGGACACCTGGGACTCCGCTTCTGCAGAATATTTCTCAGCTAAGGTTCATATTATTCTGAGGTCTTGGTAGTGCGGGATAACTCTGTGAATCTGAGTCTCGGTGTCATGTCACTACAGCCTGAATACATGGCTGGATTGTCCTGACTTCTGATCCGAGGCCTGGCTGTTGGATAGTGCTGACCCTGCAGGATGGTTTCCTTTTTGAGCATAACCTGGGTAGTCCCAGCCTTAAAGTAGGTTAATGTACATCACATAACAGGTTACACATTCCCTGCCCGGTCTCCTGACTAAAGCAAGTATATACTTTTTTGTATAGTACTTTTCTTCTGCATCTTTATTCTTCTGTCCTTGAGTTACAAATAAATCACCACAGAGCTCTCAGCTCACTGCTGTTGTCCTGAACCTCTCCTATGCCTAAGAATTAGCTCCTCTGCATCCTTTCTATAGATAAACTAAGTCTCATCTCTGAGTGATCTTTTGTTCTCTAAGCAGCCATAGTTGCACACTGAGAAAGGCACATGCCTTTACGTAGAGTATCCTGACTGCCAATACTGAGGTGTGCCCTGCAGGGAGGAAGGGAAGATTCAGTATATTTGCATCTAGTAGGTGGGAAACTAGCAGAAGGTCTATCAAATGCAAAGTCACATAAGTAATGAAGGAGGGTGAAAAGAAACTACCCCAGGAACAACCTCAAACACAATTTTTAGACCTGACCCAATTTTCTCACCTGTAATTAACCTCAGGAATTAGCCCCAGTATATGTTCCCAGAAGAACAAGGCAATCTAAAATAGGTCAGTAAGTTGCATGCAATCTAAAACACAGTTGCAAGTGTTTATCAACTTACCATAAACACAATCGTGGCTACTGCTTTACACTTGTGAAATTTGCTTTCATGTTTTAAAGGAGAATGAAATTTTTGCAATATCTTGTATAACTTGGAATTTGAACCATTTTTATGCTGGATCGTTATGCAGATAATAAATCCTGAGTCTCCTCCACCTCTGCCCCATCAGAATAGACAATAAAATATATCATGTCTTGGGATGAGGAGTGACAGAGACCAGTGCCACCTTTAAAGACCAAAAAAACCTGCAGCTGAGGTTGGATTTATATCCACTTAATTCATCTGTTTGCTCCCAATAACATTTGCATAGGTCCTGAAAAGTAGAAGTAGTTTTTTACATATCCAGACAGGAAGTTATCACATTGGCTGTTGTGCACAAGATGTAGAATCTGAGAGAGTAAATAAGATGGCTGCAGGTGCATGATATACACCACTGATGCAAAAGTTGAGGCTTTTTCTATTCCTCTGAGAGGGCAACAATGGTATCACTACCTCACTCACTGTGCACTCTCATTTTTACCAAAATCCAAGAAGCCGTCCTAGTGTAACTGTGAAAGGTCCAGTTCCGCTGCTGCATGATGAAGCAAAAATAAAAAAAGGTACAATCATGGGTGAAAGAGTTATCTTTGCATCATGCCAGCAAGTTAGAAGATGGGGCTCTTGCCCTGAAACAATGATGAGTCCAGGGTTTCTTATGGGATGTGGGTGCAAGGCGTGTGCAGGGATTTGGTGGATAGGAATATGACTGGTGAGCCCCAGAGTATTTACACGTTTGGAAGGTCTGCTTATGCGATGCCCTGGCTGTTGTTATCTGTTGGTCACAGGACACATTAACTTGTATAAATTTAAAGAAAAATTATTCATGAGAACTTATGAGAGCTTATGACCTATGTCTTTCCTCACAAAGTATCAAAACATTCACTTAAGCATTAGGACAAAAAAGTTGTTTTTCTTCTGAGACTGGGGTGACAGCGTGGAACAGGCAAGTATACACGTACATGGAGTGGGCCATAGCATATATGTAAGTTTTAACCCCCTCTGATGCATGAACCCTTCCTCTGTCACACCATAGTCCGTGAGGTTATTGGACCGTATGGAAACCCAGGGCACTTCCCAGGGCTCTACCTTACCGTGGAAGTTGTATCTGATGTGCAAGAAACAGCACGTGGAATGAAAGGCTTGTGGAAGCTCCACATTAGCTCAAATATCAGTGGTGGGTTGTTTTGAGTTTTCTTAGACATCTTCAATAAAACTAGCAATTGTATTATTTGTATCTTATACTTTTCACAAAAAGAATCTTAAATCCTTATCTCAAATAAACTATTCTGGTTTCAGGAAAGAGGATATTTCAGATTTGGGGTTGTTGCTGTAACTCAAATGCTAGGAGCAATAAAATTTTCCAAGTGGGTGTGAATCTAGAGCAGAGAGTCTCTGCAGCATGGCACAGAGTTGTGCCAGTCACTCTGCTGGGTGGATACTGTCATAGTGTGGACTGTGTGATCAGAAAGGAATTGGTGATGGGAACAGACACCTAAGGTGAAGGCCACATAGGAGCATCCTAGTGTATATGAGCTGGTTTTGGAACAAGTCCTTGCAGTACTGAATATGAGCCTTTTGATAAACAGCTTTCACTGACTGTCTAAATCCTGTTAGGTCCATGGGACATTAAACAACTAAGCACTCAGGACTGTGAGATCCATGAGCCATAGGATCAGACAGGCCCAGCAGTCATCACTGAATGTTATACATGGTGCTTTTAGGATGAAGCAGGAGCAGGTGTGAAGCCAGTTGCCTGCAGGGGCAGGAGGTCCACACCCCATGTCTCCATCTCACCTGCACCAGATTCTCTTTGTGTTGACACTTGTGTCCTGTGGGAGGAGATGGGGGCTTTCTGGACCAAGTGCCTCTAAAGCACCTGTCATCTGAGTGGTACTGTCCAATAAAAATACAATGATGCTTGGATGTGGTGGGGCATGCCTATATTTCCCCCATTCAGGAAGTTGAGACAGGGGGATTTCTCTGAGTTCAAGGCCAGCCTGGGTAGTAATTCAAGCCTGACCTAAACAGCGCAGTCAAACTCAGTTTGTAAACAAAAGAAAACCCCAAACACAAAGAACACCTCATATATATTTTAATGTTTATTAATTACATTAAAAATGAGAAGACACAGGTGTAATTATTTTAATAATGTGTATGTCATCAACCTATATATCAAAGGAGTATGATTTCCACAAGAATTGATGAAAACTTATTTGTGATAGAACTGACGCTCTGTCCTCATTCTGTGTCTTGTAAATATAATATGTAGAATATGAGAACAACATGTCAAATTTGGATACTAAACATTTTCAATGATATTTGACCTGTAATTAATTTTCATTGTTCATAATTCATAGAGTAGGTTGAAATAACCACATTGCCCTAACACGCTTAAGAAGGTTCCAAAAACTGATATAAGTGTAAAAATATCATTGTTCTTTTGCTGTTTTCTAAAGCTAATTTAGGGCATATTTGTTGGCATAAGACTCAAAGCCATTTCTTACGTGCTCACAATTACAACCTCAGATCCTTAAAGAAGTTAATTTACATTCTTAATAACACAGTCCTGATTTTATGTTATTATTATTGTCATGTCATAAGTGATAATAGTAATATTAGTTCCCTATGCACATGCTCACCAAGGGTAACCTCAGAAGGAAAACGTCTTCATGATCAGGCATTTGCGCTATTTCCATGGCCCTTTTATGGTCCTCATGACAAGAAATCACCAGGTAAAGTGAGGAATATGGGATGGTGATTGATCTTCACTGTCAAGAGAAATCATGTGCTCACTTCAGAACTAGGGGAATGAGGGCTGGATGGAATGTAGGGTATTCTCCAGTATTCCCTTGGTCTGTATTTAACTTGGGAAACCAACCCAGTCATCAAAAAACCCCTTCTGGAATGATGATTTGGGCCATTCCAAATGACATGACTAACTGAAGGATCAACACTAACGTGTTTGCAGTTGACCTAGGGAATTTGGAATGAGTAAAGAAGAAATTTAGAAATATTTTTGATCACCAAAATTAATTGTATAAGTAAAAATATTTATATGCACATGTTCGAATGTGTATTGACAAAATTTTGTTTTCTACACAACTCATCAGTGTATCATTGACATATGATATGGTGTGTTAGTAATGTTTAACTTTTCATCTGTAGATCTGCACATAATGTATAAGATACCTAAGAGGAAGAAAAGATATACTGGAAGAAAAAAGTGTGTCTTGTAGCCTGTTATGGGAAAATGTTGACATGTCCTTGGTTGTGAGATAGTTTTATATTAGGTGGAACACGGATGTTATTACTGTCTTTTTTGTTTTATTTGGGGGATTTGTGGCTCAAGGAAATGTGAATTTACATGTGGACAAGGGTGGGCTCTGCTGGCTTTTTTGCGATAACTCTGATATGCTAAACTCTACTTTTCAGAAGTGATCAGTTATATTTCTGGTTGGAGGGTGAAAAGAATGATGTTGTGTGAAAGTATGAAGGGTTCAAGTAAAAGAGATTGCATTCTGCTCCCCGTATATATTGGTTTTATAAGCTGGCTCACAGTGTGGACATGAGACATCTAGTCTACCTGTCCCTGGATTCACCTTCATGATGTACCCAAATCTCCAACTAACTTTCGTAATACAGAATATCTAGAATACTAGGCTTTATTTTAACTTCATGGTCTGGAATACTAGGTTTTATTTCTAGTTCATTACCTAGTGTACTAGGCTTTATTTTGCTATCACAGGACTGCAAGGAACTGCCAGTCTTGTTTGTGGTATTTGAACATGTACACTGCAGATTTAGGAAGAAACGCTGCTTTCTGGGTTTTGAGTTCCCTCCAAGTTTCATGTTCCTTTCTGTGTACAGCTGGCCTTGGGAGATCAGGCTTCCTGGACAAAGGCTCTGAGATGGAGAATTGATGCACAGGTTGTCTTGGGGTGGTAAGAAGACAGCAGTGGGCGGGAGACAGCGGTCCCCATGAGGTGGCTTTTGAGGACTCAGCCTCCCCATAGGGAACTCTGGAACACAAAGTGCTTCAAGAAAGACATCCTAAATGGAGGCAGGGTTTGAGATTCTTGGCCTCAAGCAGTCATTACACTGAGTCTCTCTGAGAGCAGACATGAACCTGGGAGGCAGTTTCTATACCAACAGCACTTTCCAACAAGGTTGCATCTGTTAATGTCCAGGACCTCTCCCTTCACGGTGTGTGGGTCAGACCAGAAGAGTGAATCTAGGTGTGTCCCATGTGTCCACTACACTGGGTTGCTCAGTTCTGGATTTTATGTTTCCGTGGCAGCCCCATACTTCAGACAAGCTGGGCAGTTCAAGGGATTGGAAATCTGGAATATCTGAGCCATGGAGTGGCCTAGTGATCAACAAATAAACGTTTAAGGCCATGAGAAAAGATTTGTAAATTGTGGAGTAAGTATGCTCTGCCCTTAGTGTAGATCTGTGCATGATCGCATGTGTAATTTATTAATATGTTTGAAAATTGATTTTACCTTCATTTTTGACAGATTCATTCTTCTGCCTCAGAAATTTTGCTGTGGATGTTTTCCACTGCATTTTCATGTTAATAATTTCATTTTTCAGCCTCAGGATTTGCATTTGAACTTTTATTATTTTTATTTTAATCTCTGTTCAATTTCTCATTTTAATCACTTATTATCATCCTAATTTCATTGAGTTGTTTATATTTTTTATTTTAAAGATAAAAGAACAAAGATATGTTAACAAACACACATGCATTTTGAAAATAACACAAAAACAATACAAGCAATACACAATTTCAGACAAAGTGACAGGAAATTAGCAATGGTTTTTCTATTACATATTGATATCTTCAAAATGTTTACTCACATAAACAAATATAGGCATGTAAGATTTGATCAAACAATTAAACATTAACTACTCCTTTCAATAAGCAATAAAAATCAGTACTCCAACTATGTTAGCTATCCTGTGGGTACATGTATACATATCCCCCCCTTTTTTTTTCTTTTCCCTCATCCCAGTTCTTCCCTTTTGAGTAGTTTGCTTTTCTCACAATATCTATTGTACCACCTAAATTTTTATTCATTCTTTCAGTTTCTTATATTAGTGAGACAATATGGTGTTTACACATGCTGGTCTGATTTATTTCACTTATGAGGATGGCCTTTAGTTGTGTCCATTTCACTATAAAACTTAGAGTGTATGTTTCTTTATGGCCGAGTAATATTCCATTATACAAAAATACCAGAATGTTTGATGCATTCCTCAGCTGACAGGCATTTGTGTTACTTCCACTATTTAGCTACCACAGATTGGGCTGCTATGAAGATGGGTGCACATATATTGCTGGGATGTGATGTTTTCCATTTTTCTGGGAAAATACCCTGAAGGGAGATAGCTGGGTTGAATGGGACCTCTAGTCCTAGTTTACTGAGGAATCTCCACACTGATTTCCACAGTGGCTTTCCTCTGTATTTTTTGGAGTTCACTGTGTTTCCTTAAAACTCTTTCCCTAAGACTTTCAACTCTTTGTGAGGCGGTTAACATTTTCCATCTTTAGTGTTACTCCCCAACACCTGCTCTGTTTCCTTAGCACTGTCCTGTTTCCCTCAGGTCCCAGCTCATCCAACACGTGTTGATGTCTGCACACAGAAGAGAGAGGCACTTGCACAGTCTTTACTTTCTAGCTTTGTTGGAAATGTTGTTCCATAGTAAGATGTCCAGCAAATTTGGACAAGTCTCGTGTTGTTCCATAATCCTGGGGCTCTTCAGGTATTGTAGAACTATAAAGTGATTAAATCCTGGACCCCTGTATCTGGGCCTGCAGGATAGAAAGGTACCCTCAGGGTCTCTGGGGATAGAGCTGCATCAGACTGGCACCCTGTGACCACCTCACCTGGCACAGCCATGGGGCACACCTGCTGCCCTGGGTGATGAGCCCTTTCAATCTTCCTATATTATTTGAAGACCGAGTCTATTGTGCTTGCTTGCTGGTGCACCATTTGGAATTTCCATCCATCTGTCCATGTGACAGCTGCTATCTAGTTGTTTTTATTCCAACTTGTAGAGAAGCAGGTCAATACTGGCTGCTTCTAGTCAACCATTTTAAGCAGCCTCTTGCTTTTATAGTTTTATTTGTGCTAAAATGATTTGTGCGTTTCAAAATATATTCCTCACAGACTAAACAGAGTTAGAGCAGTGAAACTTAATTTCAGAGTCCCAACTGGAGTTATTTAGTTCTGGTAAAGGAAGAACTTTCTAGAGCCTTGAGGAGACACCAGTGTCCTTGTTTAAAATGCCCAATGAGAGGCCGTGAGATGGTAGATAGAAACAGGTACTCTCCCACCCCTTCCCCACTGAGACTGCACCTGAGCACAGGAGCTCCTGCTGAGGGCAGAACTGTGTAACGGGGGGGAGGGGCGCACTGTGAACCTGGAAGTGCCCAGGACAGAGGGCTTAGTTTCAGGTCCACTGTTAGTCAGTGAGGGATGGTGACCTGACAGTGGGCAGGAGCCCCAGGCAGCTGTCTTAGGTGTAGGTCACAGACCCTAGAAGCCACAGCCTCTCACACTGGGCTCCTTGTAGAGCACCCAGGCTTTGGCATGGCTTCTCTACAGACTGGCACCTCTTCCTGAGCAGTCCAGGATGGCACTGTGGAGTAGAATCCCCAGGTTCATTGCCTGGCTTAGGTCTTGCTGCATCCAGTGTCTTCAAAGGGTCCTAGAGTCCTAGGGTGAATCAGAATTTCAGAATATGGGCACTGCAGTCCAGGTTAGAGGATGGACTGTCCTCTGTTCCAGTCTGAGCCCTGACCACTGGACACCTGTTGACACCCCGCAGCAGGCCTCCTTCTTGGGCTCCCCCTGAGCAGCCTCAGCCTCTCCTCTGGTTGCTGCTGGATGCAACACTAGTGCCCTTTTGTGGAGTCAGAGACTCAGCAGGAGTTTCCCTCCTTCAGGGGATCTCAAAGCACTGGTTTCTGACAGAGTGTAGACAGAGTCAAGTCTCGGAGCCAGCACAGGACACAGAGCTGTCCTTTGTAGGGGAGGGGAGGTCAGTAGCCCCTATAAACTTGTGCTACTCCTGAAATTGATTTTTCGGTTGGTGAAAAATGGAGAGTACAAGTGAAAATGTGCTCTTTTAGAGGAAATATGGTAGTCCAGAAAAGTGTGATTCTCATCACCAGGCCCCAGAATTTTTATCTGATTAGAATCAAAAACTGATGGTCCCTCCACCTGGCTAGGGCCAGGTGTGACATTAGAGGTGACAGCTGTATTTTCTGTCCCTGAAGATGAAGAACCCATTGGATGAAGACCACCATCACCGTACCAACACTGGGCTATGATTTTTGTTTCATCACAGAGCCATCACTGGTCAGGGCAGAGGGCTGCTGTCCCAGCGCAGGCAGCAGTTCTGATGAAACTGGATGTGCTGCTTATCATTAGCTGCAGTTACGTGTTCACAGCAAGCACAAACATCCCTAGCTGAGTCCTGTTCTTGGATTTTTATGAAGGAACAGATTCTAAGACCTGGGACAGTGACTAAACCCATGGAATCTGTTTTTTAAGTAATTAGACTCTCAAGATTTTATATCACTTAATGTTAAACAACAAAGTTCTCCTGACTTGTATAGACAATCTCATATCTCTGCAGGAAAGTTGAGGCCTAGAGAGACTTGGGCGCCAAGCAAACAGAGAGCAGTAGAATCAAGTCTGAGAGTTGAGCCAGGAGTCCTGAGATCAGGTCCAAGGCTCTTTGCGCCACAGCAGGACCAGGACTGCGAAGAGGAAATGCAAGGGCCTTGGTGAGAGCAAGCGCTTGAGTCCTCCCAGCCTGCTGCTTTCCACACTGTGGCCTGGCTGCCCTAGGAGCCCCGCCCAGCCTGCGGGTGTTGTGCCCTTGGGTCTGGGCCCAGGTTAGTGTGAAGAACCTGTGGAGAACAGGGAGGCTGCTGTTGTGTGCAGTGCAGGGCTAGCCTGGTCCTGCTTCTTCTCTCTGCCCTGTTGCCTGCTCTGCTCTGTCCTGAGCAGTGGGTGTTGGATGCCTCATGGCCATCTCTACTGTGTACGGCAGAGTCTTAGAAGACCCCCAGGCATGCAGATTTTCATTCTGAGGGATCCCAGCCAACAGCATCCTTTGGGTTGAGCTCAGGGTCAGGACAGGATGGAGTGCCTGGGGATAGTGCCTCTGACGGACCCCTGTGCAGACTGTGAGGATGGGAGCAGGAGAGAGTTTCAGGCTATGGTGGCCATGCCCCAGAGCACCGCCTCCTATACCCACAGCCAGGCAGGTCTCCCTGTGCTCCATCATCAAGGCAGGTAGAGTGCGGCTCAGGGGTTAGTGGGTTAGTGCAGCTGTAGATGACTCAGAGGGGCCCAGAGGAACCCCGTGTAGAGGAAAAGAGGGAGGCCATGGTTGATAACTCAGGTCTGTTTTCCAGCACCAGAGTTCTGCTCAGATGGAACAAGAGGCCTCCATGGTCCTCCTGCAGCTTTGAAACTTAGGATTAAGGAGTTAATGTCTGGAGTCCATGCTCTGTGAGGTATAATTGGACCCTAGGCCTACTCTGAACCTGCAGAGAACACAACTTCATTGTGATTATAAGACAAAGTGGGATGGTCCACATTTCAAATGAAGAACAATGGGCACATTCAGCACAGATATCAGCTGTGTGTTCCTTACTGACTTTCTTTTAAATTTGTCTGTCAGTTCTTGTGAAATTTAGATGCTTTAACATGTGTGCAGCAAAAGGAATGGATAAAATTCAAGCATGAAAGTTCAAATTCATATGTATTTCAATTGTAATTTTGCACATTCATTGTAAATTCCTGGTTAGTTGGAGGAGTAGCCACCAACACTAATTGGGAAACAAAGGACCTTTATCACGTGGGAGGTTTGGGCAGATGGAGTCAAGTGTGGCAGGAGGAGGCCTGCAAGGTGACTCTCAGAGGCCCCCAGAAGATTTTTATCTGAGGCTGGAGTACAGGTGAAGCCTGTTAGGAATTCCTGTGGAATTGCTTCTGGGACAATTGAGCAAGTCCCTAGGGAAGTCAGGTCAGTCCCCTGTCATCTACTTTGCTGTGGGAGGGCTGATTGTTCAAGGGGTGTTTACTATGCTGCTGCACAGCTGCCCTGCTGCTGGGTAGGGATAGAAGCTTCTGGCCATGTCTGACCTCCTCTGCAGTCCCTGCCATGGAACAGGGAAAAGGGCCTGTGTGTGCAGAGGGGAGGCCCTGGGGCAGGGCGAGAGGGAGGGGACATCAGGCTGGTGAAGGAGGTGGTGAGGGCCACGGGAGAGAAGGACCTAGCAGATGGAGGGAGGAGCCCAGGATGCTGCTGGAATAGGGAGAGAGGGGCAGGCCGACCTCTTTTTTGACCTCGGCCCAGCCCAGGATGACTTGGGCCTGGGGGCAGTATCCGACCTAAGCAGGCATTTCTGGGGACTCTCACAGGTCATATGAATACAAGGGGAACTGGATATTCTATGACGGAGCTGGAGCAGCAGCTCTCAGACAGGGCAGAAATGTGTGTCTGTTTCCATCTATAAATATCACACCCACACACTCACCCATGCACACAACCACACACACACATCTCTCATGTGCTCACTGCCATCCTGCTGTGAGTATTTTTGTGCTGAGGTCTGAAAGCACTTGTGTCACCTTCTCTAACAGACGAAGGGCCCTGGAGGATGAAGGTGTCAACAGGAAATGCCCCATTTTTTGCTTCCAAGCTCTTATGAGCAGTTACTCTCCATGCAGGCACTTGGTTACACTGGGCACACACTTTTCAGTCATGGAAATAATTTGGTTATTAAATAAATCAGTGCTTCAAAACTTTCTCCTTGCATCCTCTCCCCCTATGTTATTATGTCACAGTTGTGACTAACATCTAACTTCCTTGCAAAACCTGTGTGTTAACCCCTGAAGTTCACATCCCCAAGGCAATACTTTGGAGAGAACACCCTATTATGAGACTCTAGGATGATGTTAGTTCAGAGCGATTCCTGCCTCATATGTGTAGGGAAAGCACTGGGCTGATAGTTTCCAGGAATAGGGAAATGGCAGTTCAACTGGATCAAAATGTCCATTTCTGGAAACAACGGAATCAGCTTTACCTGGGGAGATCCAGAGTCCTGCCCTGCCCCCAAACCTTAGCCATCTGATGTCCCAGCAGGACAGAGTAGAAATTTGTGTCTGTGTCGCAGCCTTTGTCTTGTCTGTTTTCAGGGCAGGGAGGGGCCCTGGGAGCCGGGCTGGTAGGGAGTTTTTGTCTTGCTTCCCCATTTGCCTGTGTCATTGTGAGAATCAGTACCACTACCCCACACCTGGCAGTAATAGTCAGCCTCGTCCTCGGCCTGGGCGCCAGCAATGGTCAGTGTGGCCGTGTTCCCAGAGTTGGCACCAGAGAAGCGGTCAGGAATCCCGGAGGCCAGGTTGTTATCATCATAGATGACCAGCACGGGGGCCCGGCCTGGCTTCTGCTGGTACCAGTGCACAACTTTATTTCCAATGTTGTTTCCCCCACAGGTCAGCCTGGCTGTCTGTCCCGGAGTCACTGACACTGAGGATGGCTGCGTCAGCACATAGGAGGCCACAGAGCCTGCAGGGAGAGAGAAGCACATGAGGGACGAACGGTGAGAGCTCCTTCCCTGAGACACTCACCCCTGGTGAAGCTGGGATGAGCCTGGAGCTGGCGGGAGTGTCAGGGCCCTGGGGTAGCACCTGTGCAGTGAGCAAGGAGGCCAATGAAGAGCGTGGTCCAGGCCATGGCAGAGGTGTCCCGATGGCTCCTTCCTGAGGCCAAGGCTGGGTGGCTTCCTCCCAGTCTACTCTTATCTTCTTGTTGAAGGGAGCTGCCCATTATGCAAATCCGCTCAGCTTGGGGCAGGTGCTGGAGATTTCTGGTGTCCAGAGCAGGGCTCAGGCACAGGTACACAGAGGTTCTAGGGGTGGGCCTGCAGACCACCCTCAGCCTGGGGATGGTCCTTCACATGTTAGTGCATATGCAGGCTCAACACCTCCACCCTGTACTGTGTCCTGGCATTGCAGCTCAGCCTTCTGGCCATACAGAGGTCAGAAATGAAGGTGGGGTTTCCCAAGCTTCCTGAAGTGCTGCCTGTGGGTGGTCCTGCCCTGGTCCTAACTAGCAAGTGGAGAGGAGACACACATCCAACTTTGACCAAGTCCAGTACTTTCCTGAGTTTAATCCTGGCACAGGAGCAGGTTGTTTTGATCTGAGTCAGTAGGGTACTCCTGTGCATAAATTCTTTCTGGAGGAGTCCAGATGTCAGGAGAATCCTAGCTCCGTTTTAGAAGTTTGATCATTGAGCTCAGTGCAGAGATCCTCCTGAAACTATCCTTTGGATGACAGCAAGATGCAGAGAGGTGTAGAGCATTATCCAAATCACATAGCTTCTCAGTGAAGAGACAACAAAAGCGTTAAGTGGAGGCAGGCATAGGGATGCATGTGTGCAGTCCCAGTGCACTGGGAAGATGAGGCGCCAGTTCAAGCACAGCCAGGCAACACTGCAACTTAAGGAGACCCTGTCCCCACAAAACAAGTAAAACACAATAGAAAGCAAAACAAAAGAACACAGAACAAAACTGCCCCAAACTGGAGATGTACTTCAGTATGAAGCTCATGAATTCAAGTCAAAGTACTGATAACAAATTTCCTAAGTTACTCATCAACGCTATAAATTTCTTCATGTGGTTGGGAGCTCTTGAGGTAGGGCCTGGGCATTATGTATTATATAGCCAATATGTGCAGAAACCCTGGGTCAGGTCAAGTGCTGATAGAAATGTTTACAAGCAAGTTCCTAAGGGGCATAAACTCCAGGAACCATTCATACAACAGTGTATTTCAATTAAATTATCTTCATTTGCCAGAGGAATTGTATTAATTGATAAAAACCTGCATGAAGCCAGAGCAAGGTCACTGAGCAAATATTTTGTGTCTCATATGGAGAAATCAGAGAGCTAAAATTTGGCAGCTGCTCCCAGGAGAGAAACCTGCATAGACCAGGTAGAAGTTAGGCCGAGGGAGCTTCAGACACAGAGAATATGTGGTGTCTGACCCAGACCCACCCCATCAGCCGCTGGCTTTGCCAAGTGACTCTCTGCTGCCTCCTGGTGGCCACTGCACAATGGTGGTGGTGGCGTCAAGGGATTCCTTGGTCCAGGTGTAGATTCAGTATTTGCTCTTCATGTCTGTGAGAGCTTGATCTATGGTCCACTTGCCCCAGGATAGAGACTTCAGTTTTCTGATTGGCCCCTGCATCCTATTAGGTATTCTTTTTTTTTTTTTTTGGTGGTACTGGGGATCGAACTCAGGATCCTGCGCTTGCTAGGCAGGCGCTTATTCCACTGAGCTATATCCCCAGCCAGGCCCCTGCATCCTTCAAACCAGGCAGAAGCAACTCAGATTACCATGAAAATGTGAAGAGCTTAATCTAGAGGAGGAGCTGTCAGGGCCCACTTCACAGATTGCATCACCTAATTCTGGATTTGTAGGTGGTCAAGAGGGTGGTACTATGACTTCACGCTGACAAACACAGGAGTCAGTTCATATGCAAATACTTGGGCAATAGGCACGTGGATGGTGGTGGCTACTGTACCCAAGACAGAGACAGTAGAACCTCTATTCAACGTATTTATGCAGATTCAGTGTTGTCTGACCAAAATTCTCTCCTGGGAATTCAGCATCACCAAGACACAGTCTTTGGTCTCAGGAATTTCCCATCCCATCTGTGGAGTTTTGCAATAGTCACACTGAGGTTATGGACTCCACAAGGGATCCCTAAAGTGTTCTATTTGTGCATGGTGTCCTGTATTTTCTTAAATCTAGATCCTTTTCCAAGATTTCCCCCCTTTAAGAATGGATGATGTGGCCTAGAGCTGTTCCAATGGACATAGCAGTCTGTTGGCTGGGTTCTCCTTCAGGTAATGTTGCTCTTATGAGGCAAGGAAGAACAGCAGACCTGGGTACCACTTTTCTTCTTCAATATGGGTATGGTAGCAGGAATTGAAGCAACCATCTAAGTCTTTAGGCAATGCAAAAGAAACATAAGCAAAGAAAAACTGGCATGTTTGATGAAGAGCGGCTCTCGAGAAACAAGAACCATCTCTGTCCAGCTTTATCTTTGTAAGAGAAAAACAGGTTATCACTTGTTTTTGCTGCAGGCAGCCACACATGATTTTGCAGTGAAAGAGCATTTCTGGTTGATTAGTGAGATCGAGGATAAAATACGTGAGTTATACAAAATCATAGGGAAGAGCCTCAGCACGCCAGCCTATAGGCAGGTCATTAGTGGAAAGTTCAGGCAGTGACACCTTGAGATTCTGTCACCACAAGTCAGCTCCTTTCCTGCAGTTGTGCCTCTGGAGCTGCCCTGGGGGTGGAATGAAGGAAGACAGGGCAGAGATGTGTGGAGGGAGCTGCGTCTCCTTCTGATAAGAGTGTGGAGTGTGAGGATCTGAAAGGACAGTGGGAAACCGAATGGGGCGCTGCTTTAGTTCAGACAGAAGAGATTTTTTGAAGTGAAAATCAGAGACGGGATCGATGTGCATCAAGAAGGCAGCAAAGAGCTCAGAGGCCCCTGTGGGCCCAGAAAATAGCAGATTGAAATCTGTGGATTCTTTCCCAGTTAAATATCAAGAGAGGTGAGATATGGTTGCAGATTCCTCAACTGGAAGGATATGCAGCATGTCCCAAGGTGCATCCATTAGTTCCCCCTGTGTGCACATCTGTATCCAGGAGACTGTGTAGGGGAATTGATGATGGGAACAGGAACACTTTGTTCAGGTCAGACCCTCACTAGAGAGCCCCAGTGTAGACCGTGGAGTTCTGAAACAAGGCCATGTCATCTGCAGCATAGATTGACACACCTTTGAGAAACAGCTCTTGGTGCTGGAACTGAAGACTTATGGGCCATCTTAAATGGGGCAGGACTCTGGGCTGAGGTCCTTAAGCTGTTAGTAAACTGAGTCATTCTGAGAAGGACATGATCCTGGAAGATGTTTTCTGAAGAGACGTAAAGCTGTTTCCATTTAGGGCACTACTGTAAGCTGCCACAACTCCCAGCTTGAGTGGGAGGTCATCTGAGTCAGCTCAGATGGGACCACGGAGGATGTAGGAGGGGAGAGGGGAGTGGAGGGCAGGTGAGGTGATGAGAGAAGAAGAGAGGAGAGGAGAGGAGAGGGGTGAGAGGAGAGGGACCTGATTAGTACTAACCATTTCCACTCCTTCATCCCAGCAGCTCAGGTTCTGTGTGCATTGATGTTAGGGTTTTGGCTAACTCAGCTCAGGGTCCTTGGGTGTTGAGTCTAGGCACAAGGTCTGGGCCGGTCATTTGTTCAGAGCCTGAGGAGAGGGAGCCGGGTAGAGGTCCAGATTATGGCAGAGAAGGTCCCAGAACCTACAACAAGAGGTAGGTTTCCCAAGGGCAAATATTGGGGAAATATATGGAAAGTGTGCACATGTACTCTTCCCTTTGGACTCCTTATTGAGGATTAACATAGCACATTTTTACGAGCTTTGATGTGGAGAGGTTGAGGTGGAAAAATGGGCCCCAATATGCTCTAGTTACTTCTCTAGTCATGAAACCCTCTGTCATCCAGGACACTCCAAAATAGTCACCTTCCAGGGACCTTCCCCACGACCACTTCCCAAACTTCCTGGGCTGTAATATGTCCTGATTCCAACTCAACAAGGCTATTGATGGCTCTTAAACCAGGGCTTTGACTGGACTGGTATGTGCTGAAAGGCTGTCTAGGACACCTGATGCAGTGGAACATGGAACCCTCACCTTCCTTCTCCTCTCTCTGGGATACCCTGATATGTTTTTGTCACACCATTGTCATTTCATTGGAATGTGGGGTGGTGTCATGATCTCTCATTCATTCATTTCTGCTATGACAACTGCTTGTTAGACCACCATTAGCTTCTGTGGATTTTCCACACTTTTAGTCTTATTTTACATGAGGTGTTTGTTTTACTCAATGGCATCTCCTTTTGCACAACTGAATAGCAACTGGCATTGAAAATTCTCTCCCTCCCTCTCCCTGACCATTACTATCTTATGTACCCTTATTCAAGTGTCAGACAAGAACTGACTGAGAAGCCCACTACAGGCTCTGTAGCCTCTGAGAACACCACATGCCCAAGGTCCTGGTTGCACAAGCCTGGAGGATGCAGATCCTGTGTTTGAATCCAACTCAACGCCAGGGTCAGTTGTATGCCCTGACTGAGGCCAGAGTCCATGGCATTCAGTCTCCTCCAGGAGGGGTAGATGGTGGATGCTTTATCCAGGCATGCAGCCCTGAGAGCCACTCCCCTACCTGAGACTGCACAGGGGCTGAAGCCTGAAGGCAGACCTCTGTGGAGGTGGGAGGAAAGGCCTGGATCTCTGGAGTAGCTCGGACAGAAGAGTCAGTGCCAGGACCACTGCAGGATGGTCAGTGTCAGTGCCCTGAGAGTGTGCAGGAGGACCAGGTAGCTGACATAGGTGAAGGAGATAGGTTCTGAAATCCCATTCTGTCACACTGTGTTAACTCTGAGAGCATCTGGACTGAGGGGTGGGCTCCCTAGGTAATTGAACTCCTGTGGGTGCCACTCAAGTACACACCTGGGACTCAGCTTCTGCAGAATATTTCTCAGCTAAGACTCATGCTGTTCAGAGGTCCTAGTAATACAGGATAACTGTGTGAGTCTGAGTCTCAGTGTCACTACAGCCTGAAGGGTGTCCACATTGGGTGGATAGTTTTGACTTCTGATCCAAGACCCATCTTTTGGATACTGCTGACCTTGAAGAATTTTCTGCGTCTTGAGCATAGCCTGGGCAGCCTCAGCCTTAAAATAGCTTAACATACATCACATAGCAGGTTACCCTTTCTCCTCCTGGTCTCCTGACTAAAACAGGTATATACCTTGTTGTAAAGTACTTTTCTTCTATATCTTTGTTCTCCTGTCCTTGAGAAGCACCAGGTTCTCAGCTCACTGCTGTTTCCCTGAAACTCTCCTATGCCCAAGAGTCAGCTGCTGTGGGCCTCTCAGTGCCTGAACTACGTCTCATCTCTGAGTGACCTTCTATGCTCTAAGCGGTGATCTCTGTGCACTGTGACAGGCACATACCTTTACATAGCAGTATCCTGAGTGACGATACTGAGGGGTGAGCTGCAGGGAGGAAGGGAAGATTCAGTATACTTGGATCTAGTAGGTAGGAAACTAGCAGAAAGTGTATTGAATGCAGACTCACATAAGTAATGAAGGATGGTGCAAAGAAGCTGCCCCAGAAATAATCACAAACCAAATCTTTAGACCTTGCTCAATTTTCTCACCTGTAACTCACTGCAAGAAATAACCCCAAAGAATGCCCTACAACATCATGGGAATCTAAACTAGGTCACCAGACGGGGGTTGTTGCATGTATTTATCAACTTATTGTGAACACAATTGTGGCTGCTGCTTTAAGCTTGTGAAATTTGCTTTCATGTTTTAAAGGAGAATGAAATTGTTGCAACATCCTGTGTGATGGGGAAATGGAAACATTTTTATGCTGGACCTTTATGCAGATGATAAATCCTGAGTCTCTTCCATCTCTGCCCCATCAGAATAGAAAATAAAATATATCTTGTCTTGGGGTAAGTGCTGACATGGGCCAGTGCCACCTTTAAAGACCTAGAAGACCTGTAGTTGAGGGTGGATTTATACCCAGTTAATTCATTCGTTTGCTCCCAGTAACATTTGCATAGGGCCTGAAAGGCAGAAATTTTTTTGTACATACCCAGACAGGAAGTTATCGTGTTGACTGTTTTGCACAAGCTGTAGAATCTGGTGGAACAAAATAACATGGCACTAGGTACATGGTCAGCACCACTGATGCACAAGCTGAGATTTGTTCTTTTCGTCTGAGAGAGCAGCAATGGTATCAGTACCTCACTCCCTGTGCACTCTCATTTTCACCAAGATCCAAGAAGCTGTCCCAGTGTAACTGAAAGTCCAGTTCCAGTGGTGCCTGATCAGGTAAAAAAAAAAAAAAAAAAAGACAAAATAATGGGGGAAAGAGTTATCTTTGCAACATGCCAGCAAGTTAGAAGGTTGGCTCTTGCCCTGAGAGAATGATGAATCCAATGTTTCTTATGGGTTGCAGGTACAAGGCTTGTATAGGGATTTGGTGGGGAGGCTCGTGACCGATCAGCCCCAGGGTAGTCACATATTTCCAGGACCTGCTTTTGTGATGCACTGGCTGTTGTCATCTGTAGGTCACAGGATATTTTAGCTTATATAAATCTGAAGAGAAATTACTCATGAGAACTTATGAAAGCTAATTACTCATGCGTCTCCCCACAAGTATCAAATCTTCACTTAAGCATTAAGACAAAAAAATGTTTTTCTTCTGAGAATGGGGTGACCGCATGGAACGGGAACGTATACATGTAAATGGAGTGGGCAACAGTGTACATGTACATTTTAATCCCCTCTGATGCCACTTGATAGTCCATCAGGTTATTGGACAATAGGGAAACCCAATGCCACTTCCCAGGGCTCTGCCTCACCGTGGAAAGTGTACCTGGTGCATGACATGGTAACTATATTGGAAGGTCTGTGGAAACTCCACACTAGCCAAATTTTAGGGGTTAGTTGTTTTGAGCTTTCTTGGACATCTTCAATAAAAGTAGCAAATGCATTATTTGTATCTGATGCTTTTCAGAAAAAGGATTCACAAATCCTTCTCTCAGATAGGCCATTATGGTTTCAGAAAACACCGTATTTCAGATTTGAGGTTGTTGCTGTAACTCAGTTGCTGGGACCAATAAAGTTTTCCAAATGGATGTGAATGCTACGGCAGAGGGTCTCTGCAGCAGGGCGCAGAGTTGTGCCAGTCACTCTGCCGTGTGGAGAGTGTCAGAGCATGGACTGTGCGATCATGTTACGGCAAAAATAAAAAATCGGGTCAAAGTCCACAGGGCATCAAAGAACTCATACAGAACAAATGGAGTTTTGATTAATTTTAATTTAGAACCAAATTGGACCGGTCATTGCCCCCCATTCCCGACCAGAGAATGTGGCACTTAACTGCTTTTGTTCTCACCTTATATACATTTTTGGTTTCCATGGTAATAGATTGGAACGTTTAGGCCTGGCCACAGTTGTTTACCTTGCACCATGTGACCAGGTCAGGGCCTGGCCACAGTGATATATACTTTAACAACTCAGGCAAGGAAAGGAATTCCAGGACAAAGTCATGACTGCAAAGTTAACTCTTTACAACCCCTCTAGCATGTTTCTCAAGACACATTTTGAGGCTTATCTATCTTAAAATGTTGTGCTAAAAGTCGCCACCTCTTACAATCAGAAAACAATTGGTGATGGGAACAGACACCTCAGGTGAAGGCCACATAAGAGCATCCCAGTGTAGACTGGGTGGTTTTGGAACAAGTGCTTGCAGTAGAGAGTATGAGCCTTTTGACGCACAGCTTTGACGATCTTCCTAAGTCCTGTTAGGTCCATGTGACATTAAGTGATGAGGTACTCAGGACTGTGAGACCCACAAACCATGGGCCATGAGATCCATAAACCTATATATCAAAAGTAGTATCATTTCCACAAATTACTGAAAACTTATTTCTGATAGAACTTATGCCCTGTCCTCATTCTGTGTCTTTTAAATATAATATATAGAATACTTGAACAATACATCAAATTTGGACACTAAGCTTTTTCAATATATTTGATCTGTATTTACTTTTCATTATGTTTGCAATTGATAAAGAAGCCTGAAAGAAGCACATTGCACAAACATGCTTAAGAAGTTTCCAAAAACCGATAGAAGTGTAAAACTATCATTGTTCTTTTGCTATTTCAGCCACATTTCTAAAGCTAATATAGGGAATGTTTGTTGGCATAAGAATCAAAGCCATTATTTACCTGTTCAAAATTACAACCTCAGATCTTTAAAAAAAGTTAAATTTATATTGTTAGTAGCACAGTCCTGATTTTAAGTTATTACTGTTATCATAATAGTAATATTTGTTTCCTATGCACATTCTCACCAAGGGTAACCTCAGAAGGAAAATGTCTTAATGTTAAGGCACTTGGGCTGGTTCCATGGACCTTTTATTGTCCTCATGACAAGAAATCACCAGGTAAAGTGAGGAATATGGGATGGTGATTGATCTTCACTGTCAAGAGAAATTGTGTGCTCACTTCAGAGCTAGGGAAATGAGGGCTGGATGGAAAGCAGGGTATTCTCCAGTATTCCTTTGGTCTGTATTAAAGTTGGAAAACCAACACAGTCATCAATAAATCCCTTCTGGAATGATGATTTGGGCCATTCCACATGGTATGACTAGCTGAGGGATCAACACTAACTAATGTATTTGTAGTTAACATAGGGAATTCGGAATGAGTAGGGAAGAAATTAAGAAATATATTTGATCAATGAAATGAATTGTATGAGTAGGAATAAAAATGTTTATATGTACATGTTTGAATGTGTATTGCCAAAATTTTGTTTTCTACATGTCTCATCAGTGTATCATTAACACATGCTATGGTATGTTAGTAGTATTTAACTTTATATCTGTATATCTGCATATGCTGTATAAGATACTTAAGTGGAAAAAAAAGATACACTAGAAGAAAAAAGTGTGTCTTGTAACCTATTGTGGGGAAAGTGTTGACATGTTCTTGGTCGTGAGATAGTTTTATATTGTGTGGAGCATGGGTGTTATTACTGTCTTTACTTGCTTTATTTGGTGATTTGTGGCTCAAGGAAATGTGAATGTTTTCATGTGGACATGAGTGGGCTCTGGCAGCTGTTTTTGTGATAACTTTGATATACTAAACTCTATTTTTCAGAAGTGATCAGTTATATTTCTGGTTGGAGGGTGAAAAGAATGATGTTCTGTGAAATTATGAAGGGTGGAAGTGAAAGAGATTGTATTCTGCTCTCCACATCTATTGGTCTTAGAAGCTGGCTAACTGTGTGGACATGAGACACCTGGTCCATCTGTCCCTGGATTCACCTCCATGATGGAACTGAATCTCCAACTAACTTTCATCAGCACAGAATATCTAGTGTACTAGGCTTCATTTTTATTTCATTATCTAGTATACAATGTTTTATTTTGCTTTCATAGGACTGCAAGGAACAGCCACTGTTGCTTGTGGCATTTGACCAGGTATACTGTGCCTTTAGGAGGAAATGCTGCTTTCTGGATTTAAAATTCCCTCCCATTTCCATGTTCCTTTCTGGGTATAGCTGCCCTTTGCATATAGGTCTTCCTGGACAAATGCTCTGAGATGGAGAATTGATGCACAGGCTGTTTTGAGGTGGTGATTAGATAGCACTGGGCAGAAGGAGACAGTGGCTCTCATGAGATGGCTTTTGAGGACTCAGCCTCCCCATAGGGAACTCTGGAACACAAAGTGCTTCAAGAAAGACATCCTGAATGGAGGCAGGGTTTGAGATTCTTGGCCTCAAGCAGTCATTACACTGAGTCTCTCTGAGAGCAGACGTGAACCTGGGAGGCAGTTTCTATACCAACAGCACTTTCCAGCTAGGCTGCATCTGTTAACGTCCAGGACCTCTCCCTTCACGGTGTGTGGGTCAGACCAGAAGAGTGGATCTAGGTGTGTCCCATGTGTCCACTACACTGGGTTGCTCAGTTCTGGATTTTATGTTTCTGTGGCAGCCCCATACTTGAGGAACTAAGACAAGTTGGACAGCTCAAAGAATTGGAAATATGGAATATTAGAGCCACCTAGTGATGTTGTGATCTACAAATAAACATTTAGGGGCCAACAGAAACTCTTTGTGAGCTGTGGAGTGAGTGTGCTCTGTATCTCTGAGTGATGGCATCTGTGAATTATGTATATATTTGAAAATGATTTTACCTTCATTTTTGAAAGATAGATTCATTCTTCTGCCTATGAAATTTTGCTGTGGATGCTTTCTACTGCATTTTTATGTCAATAATTTAATTTTTCAGTGTCATGATTTGCATTTGGGTTTTTAATTATTATGTTTATTTTAGTCTCTGTTCAGTTTGTCATTGTAATCATCTCTACTTCATTGAATTGTTTGTGTATTTTTCAAATTTTAAAGATAAAAGAATGAACATATTAGCAAACTTATATTTTCAAAACAACACAAAAACAATTCAAACAATACACAATTTCAGACAAGGTAATAGGAAATTAACAATGACTGTTGCAGTATATATTGATATCTTCAAATTGGTTACTCACATAAACAAATACAGGCAAGTAAGATTGATCAAACCATTACATATTAACTGTTTCTTTCAATAAAGCAATAAAAATCAGTAATACATCTATGTGAGCCATCCCTTGAATACATACATATTTTTTCCCATTCTTTTTTTCCTCTTTTCCTCATTCCAGTTGTTTTTTCCTTTTGAGCAGTTTCCTTTCATTTCACAATGTCTATTGTACCTCCTAGAGTTTATTCACTCTTTCAGGTTCTTACGTTAGTGAGACAATACACTGTTTACACATGCAGGTCTGATTTATTTCACTTATGAGGATGGCCTCTAGTTGTGTCCATTTCACTATAAAACTTTGAGTGTATGTTGCTTTATACTGAGTGATACTCTATTATATAAAAATACCACAACTTTTATATCCATCTTCAGCTGACGGGCACTTGTGTTGTTTCCATGTTTTAGCTACTACAAATTGGGCTGCTATAAACATGGGCGCACATATCGCTCTGATGTGATGTTTTCAGTTTCTCTGGGAAAATACCCAGAAGGGAAGTAGGTGGGTTGAATGGCACCGTAGTCCTAGTTTACTGAGGAATCTCCAAACTGATTTCCACAGTGGTTTTTCTGTGTAGTTTTTGGAGTTCATTGTGTTTCCTTAAAACTGTGACTTTCAACTCTTTGTGAGGCAGTTAACATTTTCCATCCTTGGTGTTACGCCCCAGCACCCCACTCTATTCCCTTAGTGCTGCCCTGCTTCCCTCAGGTCCCAGATCCTCCAGGGCCCGTGTTGATATCTGCACACTGAAGAGAGGTACCTGTTCTAGTCTTTAATTTCTAGCTTTGTTGGAAATGTCCTTCCATAGTAAGTGTGCTCAGCAAACTTGGGCCAGTCTCCTGGTGTTCTGTAAGCCTGGGACTCTTCAGCTATTGCAGAACTCGTAAGTGATTAAGTCTTTGGCCCCTGCATCTGGGCCTGCAGAACAGGAAGGTACCCTCAGGGGCTCTGGAGCTGGAGCTGCACCAGACTGGAATCCTGTGGCCACCTCATCTGACACAGCGATGGGGCACACCTGCTACGCAGGGTGGGGAGCCCTTCCAATCTTCCTATATTATTTGAACCCCGAGTCTATTGTGCTTGGCTGCTGGTGCACCAGCTTGGAATTTCTGTCCATCTGACAGCTGCTTTCCAGTTATTTTGATTCCAAGTTCTAGAGGAACAGGTCATACTGGCTGCTGCTAATCAACCATTTTAAGCAGCTTGTCTCTTTTACATTTTTATTTGTGCTGCAATGATTTGTGTGTTTCAAAATATATTCCACGCAGCTTAAAGAAGGTTGTAGCAGTGAAACGTTTACAGTCACAAGTGGAATCACTTGGTTTTGGAAAAGGAAGGAGAACTTTCTAGAGCCTTAAGGAGACACTATTATCCTGGCTTTAAAAGCTCAATGAGAGGCCATGGGATGCTGGATAAAGGCAGGGACTCTAGCATCCCCTCCCCCATCTGAGACTGCACCTGAACCCAAGAGCTGGGGCCTGAGGGCAGAGCTGCATAACAGTACGGGAGGGGCAGGGAGGAGTGGACTGTGAACCTGGAAGCCCCCAGAACACAGGGCTTAGCTCCATGTCCACTGTTAGATAGTGAGGGATGGTGCCCTGACAATGGGCAGGAGCCCCAGGCAGGTGTCTTAGGTGCAGAACGCAGACCCCAGAAACCACAGCTTCTCTCACTGAGCTCCTCCTAGAACACCAGGCTTTGGTGTGGTTTCCCTACGGACTGGAAGTCCTTTCGGAGCACCTGGATGACACCTTGGACTAGCCTCCCCGGGTTCATTTCCCAGCTGAAGCCCTACCGAGCCCAGTGTCCCAGGACGTCAGTGTATGCATCTGAAATTCAGCTTATGGCCACTTGCAGCCCAGGATAGAGGATGGACTCTGCTGTGTTGTAGTCTGAACCCTGACCTTTGGACACCTATTGACACCCCAGTGCCCGCCTCCTTGTGCTCCCCCTGAGCAGCCCCTGCCTCTCGGATGCAGCTCTAATGCCCTGTGCTGGTGTGGGAGACTCAGCAGGATCTTCCCTGTTCTCGGTGGTGCTAAAGTGCTGGTCCCTGAGAAGGTACAGACAGAGTCAAGTCTCAGGGCCAGCACAGGACATGGAACTGGCATTTGCAGGGGAAGGGAGGTCAGTAGCTCCTACAACCTTGTCCTACTGCTGAAATCCATGTTTTTGTTGTTGAAAAATGGAGAGTCGAAGTGAAAATGTGCTCTTTAGAGGAAATATGGAAGTCCAGGAAAATGGGACTCATCACTGGGTCCCAGAATTTTTATATGTTTAGAATCGGAAACTGAAGGTCCTTCCACCTGACTAGGGGCAGCTGCGGTATCAGAGGTGACACTGTTGTTTCTCTCACTGAAGATCAGGAACCCCTTCCATGAAGACCACCATCACCATGTCACCATTTTGCTATCACTTATTTTTCATCACAAATGCTTCATTCGTTGGGGTGGAGGACTGCTCTCCCTGTCCAGGCAGCAGTTCTGATAACACTGTATCTGCTTATTATCCGACCTGCTGTTTCCTGTTCCTGGCAAACACAAACATCCCTAGTTCAGTTCTGTTCTTCAATTTCTATGAAGGTACAGAGATTCTAAGACCTGGGTCAGGGCACATGGAATCTGTTTCTAGGTAGTTAGACTCTTTCAAGCTTTTATATCATGTAATTTTGAAAAAATGAACAAAGTTCTCATGGTTTGTACAGACATTCTCATGTCACTGCACATAAAATTGAGGTCTGGGGAGACTCGGGTGCCAAGCAAACAGACAGCAGTAGAATCAAGTCCCAGCGCTCAGCAGGGGTCCTGAAGTCAGGACCAAAGCTTTTTGGGCAACAGCAGGACCAGGACTGTGAGGATGAACTGCAAGGGCCAGACCTAGAGCATGGGCTTGTGTCCACTCAGCCTGCTGCTTTCCCCGTTCGGCCTGGTGGGGTCTAGGAGCCCTGCTCAGCCTGTTAGTGAATGGACCAAGGGAGAGGCTCAGGCTGTGGTGCTGATGCCCAGAGCTCTGCCTCGCATGCCCACAGCCCGGCAGGGCTCCCTGTCATGCTCTGGGAGGTCCCATCGGACGTGTCCCACTCTACCGTGCAGAGAACACACTTCACTGTGATCATACAGCCAAGAGATGATCCACATTTCATGTGAAGAACAATGAACACATTCAGTACGAGTATCAGCTTTCTGCTCTTACTGCCTTCATTTAAAATTTGTCAGTCAGTTCTTGTGAAATGTAGATGCTTAATATGTGTGCAGTTAAAAGAATGGAGAAAACTCACACCTCAAGGGTCAAATTGGTACGTATTTCAAGTTTCATTTTGCGTATTCATTGTAAACTTCTGGTGACTAATGAGCAGGAAGGAGCCAACATTAATTGGGAAACAAAGGACCTTTAGCACATAGGAGGTTTGGACAGATGGAGTCTAGTATGGCAGGAGGAGGCCTCCAAGGTGACTCTTGGGAGTCATGCAAAGGTTCTTATCTGAGGCTGGGGTGCGGCTGCACCCTGTTTGGAAGGCCTGTGGTGTTGACTCTTGGGCAACGGAGCAAGGCCCTAGGGAACTCAGGTCAGTCCCCTGGCACCTGCTTTGCTGTGCAGGAGGCTGATTGTTCAGGTGGTGTTTACTATGGTGCGCCCATGGCTGCCCTGCAGCTGGGTAGGGATAGAAGCTTCTGGTCTTGTCTGACCTCTGTAGGAAATGACATGGAACAGGGAAAAGGGCCTGCATATGCAGAGCAGAGGCCTTGGGGCAGGGGTAGGAGTGTGCATTACAGAGCTGGAGGAGGCCTTGGGGACTACAGAAGAGAAGGGGACCTTTCAGATGGACACAGGAGCCTAGGATGCTGCTGGAACAGGGAGAGGGGGCCAGGCCGACATCCTTCTTGACTTTGGCCCAGCATGGGATGACTGGGACCGGGACGAACAATTATCTCCATCTGAACCCAACCTAAGTAGTCATTTCAGGCAACTCTTATAGGATCATGTGAATACAAGGGGAACTGGATGTTCTATGACTGAGCTGGGCAGCAGCTCTCAGACACAGTGGAGATGTCTGTCTGTTTCCCTCTGTAAATAACACACACACACACACACACACACACACACAGAGTCCTCCCTCTCTTGTGGTCACTGCCATGAGTATTTTTGCGCTGGGGACTGAATCCATTTGTGTCACCTTCACACTTCATTTGCGGGTGTCAACAAAAAATGTAACATTTTTTGCTTCCAAGCTTTTATGAACAGTTACTCTCCACACAAGCACTTGCTTGCATTGAGCACATAGTTTTCACTAGTGGAAATTATTTGGTTATCAAATAAATCAGTGCTTCAAAACTTTCTCCTTGTACTCTTGGACCCCATGATATTATACCACATAACATGTTGGTGTGACTGAAAATTACCTGCCTTGCAAAACCTGTGTTAACCTACTCAAGTACCAATCCTCAAAAACATAATATTTTGCAAAGGTCTCCATACTATGATACTCTAAGATGATGTCAGTTGACAATTATTCTCCCTTAGTACCTGTACAGAATATGCTGGGCAGCCATTATCCGGGCATAAGGAACTGGCAGTTCAATTCGTTCAAATTGCTCAGTCTCTGCAGCAATGGAATCAGCTGCACCTGGGGAGGTCCAGGAATGTGCCCTGCACTGATATCTCAGAAATCTGTTGTCCCAGCAGGACAGACTAGAAACTTCATCTCTATGTGGCAGCCTCTCTCCTGTGTGTGCTGCCAGGGCAGGGGAGGGAGCCAGGCTGGTGGCGAGTATTTGTCTCGCTTCCCCATTTGCTTGTGTCACTGTGAGCAACAGTACTACTATCCCATACGTGACAATAATAGTCAGCCTCGTCCTCAGCCTGGACGCCAGCAATGGTCAGTGTGGCCGTGTTCCCAGAGTTGGCACCAGAAAATCGGTCAGGAATCCCGGAGGGCCTGCTGTTATCATCATAGATGACCAGCACGGGGGCCCGGCCTGCCTTCTGCTGGTACCAGTGCACATTTTTTCCTCCAATGTTGTTTCCCTCACAAGTCAACCTGGCTGTCTGTCCTGGAGTCACTGACACTGAGGATGGCTGTGTCAGCACATAGGAGGCCACAGAGCCTGCAGGGAGAGAGAAGCACATGAGGGACTAATGATGAGAGCTCCTTCCCTCAGACACTCACCCCTGGTGAAGCTGGGATGAGCCTGGGCTGGGGGGAGTGTGAGGGCCCTGGGGTAGCACCTGTGCAGTGAGCAAGGAGGCCAATGAAGAGCGTGGTCCAGGCCATGGCAGAGGTACCCCGAATGCTGCTTCCTGAGGCCAAGGCTGGGTTCCTTCCTCCCAGGCCTCTTTTATCTCCTTGTTGCATAGAGCTACCCATTATGCAAATCAGCCCAGCTCAGGGGGCAGGTGCTGCAAGAGATTTCTGGTGTCCAGGGCAGGTCTCAGGCTCAGGTACATAGAGAGAGTAGGAGGGGCCCTCAGACCACCCTCAGCCCTGGGGACGCTCGTTCACAAGTTCATGCATACGCAGGTCCAACACATCCAACCTGCACTGCATCCTGGCTTTGCAGCTCAGCCTTCTGGCCATGCTCAGGTCAGAAATGGATGTGGTGTTTCCCAAGCTGCCTGAAGTCCTTCTTGTGTGTGGCCCTGTCCTCGTCCTATCTAGCAGTTGGGCTGGAGACACACATCCAACTTTGACCAAGTCCAGGATTTTCCTGAGTTTAAGCTTTGCTGAGAAGCAGGTGATTTTGGTTTGACTCAGTAGGATAATCCTGTCCATAAATGCTTCCTAATAAAGCTGAGATGTCAGGTGAGTCCTAGCTGCATGTTGGAGGTTCAGTCATTGAGCCCATTGCAAAGACTTTCCTCAGCCTACCTCATGAGGGACAGCAGGAAACAGACAGGTACAGGTCTTTATCCAGGTGACATAGCTTTTCAGTGGAGAGACAGTAAAATTCTTAAGTGGAGGCAGGCACAGCAATGCATGCCTGTGATCCCAGCACCGTGGGAGGTTGAGGCCTGAGTGTCACTAGTTCAATCCCAGCCAGGAAATGCTGCAACTTACAGAGACCCTGTCTCAGCAAAACCAACCAACAAACAAAAAACATAAAACAAATCAAACAAAACAAAATTGCCCCCAAAACTGGAGATGTACTTCAGTGTGAAGCTCATAGATTCAATTCAAAGTACTTAAAATGAATTTCCTAAATTGCTCATAAGTGCTATAAATTTCTTTTTTTTTTTTTTTGGCGGTACTGGGGATTGAACTCAGGACCCTGCGCTTGCTAGGCAGGCGCTTATTCCACTGAGCTATATCCCCAGCCCCAAGTGCTATAAATTTCTTTATGTAGTTGGGAGCTCTTGGGATAGGGTGTGGGCAGTCTGTATTATATACCCAATAAGAGCAGAAACCCAGGGTCAGGTCAAGTGCTGATAGAAATGTTTATAAGAAAGTCCCAGAGGGGTATAAACTCCAGGAACCCTTCATACAATGATACAGTAAAATTAAATTGTTAGTTTCCAGAGGAATTGTATCAATTGATAAAATCCTGAATGAAGCCAGAACAAGGTCACTGAACAAATGTTTTGTGTCTCCTACGGAGAAGTCAGAGAGAGAAAATTTGGCAGCTGTTTTGGGAGAGAAACATGCATAGACCAGGTGAAAACTGGCTTAAGGAGCTTTCAGACAAAGAGAAGTCGCCTGCCCAGATTCACCCCATCACCAGCGGGTGTTGCCAAGTGACTCTCTGCTGCCACCTGATGGCCACTTCTCAGTGCTGGTTGGGGACTGGGGATTCCTTGTTCCAGGTGTAGATTCAGGATGGGCTCCTCATGTCTGTAAGTGCCTGATTTATGACCTGCTGGCCCCAGGGTAGAGATTTCTCTTCTCTTTATATGTCCTGCATCCTTCAAGACCAAGTGCAAGGGATCTGATTTCAATGAAAATGTGAAGAGCTTAATTTAGAGGAGGACGGATCAGGGCCACTTGACACATCCCAGCACCTAATTCTGGGATTGTAGGTGGTCATGAGGGTGGTACTATTGCTTCATGCTGAAAGGTACTTGACCCAATTCATATGCAAATGCTAGGTGCTAGGAATGTGGTTGGTGGTAGCTAATGTACCACAGACAGATTCACTAGAACATCTCTGTAACATGTTTAGGCAGGTCTAGTGTTGTGTGGCCAAAATTCTGTCTTGGGAATTCAGCATGACCAAGACACAGCCTTTGTTCTCAAGAGTTTCCCATCCCGTCTATGGGATGGGGTAATTAAATTGTCAGTAGTCATACTGAGTTGATGGACTCAACAAGGGATCCCTTCCATTTTCAATTTGTGCATGATGCCCGGTGCTTTCTTAAAGCCAGGCACCTTTTCAAGATTTCCCCCCTTGAAGATTGACCATGTGGCCTAGAGTGGTTCCAACAGACACAGCAGTCTGTTTGCTGGGTTCTTCTTGGGGAAGTGTTACTGTTATGAGGGAAGGAAGCAGAACAGACCTGTGTTCCACTTTTCTTCTTGAATATGGGTGTGGTAGCGGGAACTGAAGCAGCCATCTAAGTCTTTAGGCAACACAAAAGAAGCATAGGGAACAAAAACCTGGCATGTTTGATGAAGAGCGGCTCTTGGGAAACAAGGATCATCTCTGTCCAGCTTTATCTTTGTAAGAGAAAAACAGGTTATCACTTGTTTTTGCCTCAGGCAGCCACATATGATTTTGCAGTGAAACAGCATTTCTGCTTGATTAGTGCGATTGTGGATAAAATACATGAGTTATAGGAAATCATAGGGAAGAACCTCCCCACACCAGTCTATATGCAGATCATTAGTGGAAAGTTCAGGCAGTGACACATTGAGATTCTGTCATCACATGTAAGCTTCCTTGCTGACTTGGTTCCTCTGGAGCTCACCTGGGGGTGGACTGAAGTAACACAGGTTGGGAGTGTGTGGAGGGAGCTGCGTCTCCTTTTGATAGGAGTATGGAGTGTGAGGATCTGAAAGGACAGTGGGAAACTGAATGGGGTCTTGCATTGGAGTTCAGACAGGAGAGATTTATTTTAAGTGAAAAGCCGGGGCAGGAAGGATGTGCATCAAGAAGGCAGCACAGAGTTCAGAGGTCCTTGTGGGCCCAGATAATAGCACAATGAAATCTGTGGATTCCTTTCCATTTAAATATTGAGAAAGGTCACAAATTGTTGTAGATTCCACAGCAGGAAGGATGAGCAGCATGTTCCATGGTGGCTCCTTTAGTTCCTCCTCTGTGCACATCTGTATCCAGGAGACTGTGCAGGGGAATTGATGATGGGAACAGGAACATTTTGTTTAGGTCAAACTCTCACTAGAGAGCCCCAGTGTAGACCTTGGAATTCTGAAACAAGGCCATGTCTTCTGCAGCATAGAATGAAACACCTTTGAGAAACAGCTCTTTGTGCTAGAACTGGAGACTGCTGGACCATCTTAAATGGGGCAGCACTTTGGACTTAGATCCTTAAGGTGTTAATAAACTGAATCATTCTGATAAGGACATGATCCTGGATGATGTTTTCTGAAGCAAACAAAAATAACTTTCCATGAGGGCACTACTGTAAACTGCCAGAATTCCAAGCTTGAGTGGGAGGAGGGTATCTGAGTCAGTTGATATGGGGCCATAGAGGATGTTTGAGGGGAGAGGGGAGTGGAGGGGAGGTGAAGAGATGGGAGGAGAGGAGAGGAGAGGGATCCTGATTATTACCTACCATTTCCACTGTTTCATCCCCACTGCTGATGTTCTGTGTCTATTGATCTTAGGGTTTTGGCTAATTCGCCTCAGGGACTTGGGGACTGAGTCTAGGCACAAGGTCTGGCAGGTCATTTGTTCACATCCTGAGGTAAGGGAGCAGGACAGAGGTCCAGATTATGGCAAGAAGATCCCAGAGCTTAAGCAGAGTTGTGTTTCCCAAGGGCAAATATTGGGGAAAATATGGAAAGTGCGCGCATGTACTCTTCCTTTGGGCTCCTTATTGAGGATTAATGGAGATCATTTCATGAGCTTTAATGTGGAGAGATTGAGGTAGAGAAAATGTGCTCCAATATGCTCCAGTTCCTTTTCTAGTCATGAAACCCTCTGGTACCTAGGACACCCCAAAACAGTCACCTTTCAGGGACTGAACTCATGACCACTTCCCAAACTTCCTGGGCTGTAATGTATCATAATTCCAACTCATCAGGGCTATTGATGGCCCAGAAACTAACTGGACTGCTTTCTGCTGAAAAGCCATCTAGGACAACTAATGCAGTGTAAGGAAGAACATGGAACCCTCACCTTCCTTTTCTTCTTTCTGGGATTTCCTGGTACATTTTTCTCACACCTTTTTCATTTCATTAGAATGTAGAGAGGTGTTGTGATCTTTTTCATTCATTCATTCATTTCACCTATGACATTTGTTTGCTAAACCACCATTTGCTGCTGTGGATTCACTGCAGTTCTAGTCTTATTTTACATATGAGATTTGTGTTCCTCAGTGGCATCACATTTCTTAGAACAGACTAATAATTGGCATTGAAAACGGAGTCTCTTTCCTCCCTCTACCTGTCCTTCAGTGTCTTACGTAATCTTATTGAACGGTAAGAAAAGAACTGACTGAGAAATTCACTACGGAGTCTGTGATCTCTGTGAACACCACATCCACAAGGTACTGGTTGCACAAGTCTGAAGGATGCAGATCCTGTCTTTGAACCCACCTCAGCACCAGGGTCAGTTGTATGACCTGACTCAGGCAAGATACATGGCACTACGAAGAGTCTCCTCCAGGAGGGTTGGATGGTGGACGCTTTTTCCAGGGAGGGGCCCCTGAGAGCCACTCCTCTACCCAAGACTGCACAGGGGCTCAATCCTGAAGCAGATCTATTTGGGGGTGGAAGCAGAACCCTGGGTCTCTGGAGTAGCCCTGACAGAGGAGTCAACACTGAGATCACTCCAGGATGGTGAGAGTCAGTACCCTGAGAGTGGGCAGGAGGACCAACTGGCTGACATGGGTGAAAGAGATAGGTCCTGAAATCCCTTTCTGTCACACTGTGCTAACGCTGAGAGCATCAGGACTGTGTGGTGGGCTCCCTAGGGAAGTGAACTGCTGTGGGAGCCACCTGAATGAACACCTTAGACTCAGGTTCTGCAGAGTATTTGTCAGCTAAGACTCATACTGTTCTGAGGTCCTGGTAGTGTGGGATAACTGTGTGAGTCTGAGCGTCACTGTGAGGTCACTACAGCCTGAAAACATTGGTTGGATTGTTCTGACTTCCGATTTGAGACCTGGCTTTTGGATACTGCTAATCCTGGAGGATTTTGACATTTTTGAGCATAGACTTGGCAGTGCCAGGCTTAAAATAGCTTAATATACATCACATAACAGGTTACCCTTTCACTGCCTGGTCTCCTGACTAAAACAGGGATATACTTTGCTGTGAAGTACTTTTCTTCTATGTCTTTGTCTCTTGTCCTTGTGTTACAAAGAAATGACCACAGAGGTCTCAGTTCACTGCTGTTCCCCTGAAGCTCTCCTATGCCCAAGAATCAGCAGCTCTGGTCCTCTGAGGGGCTGAACTAAGTCTCATCTCTGAGTGATCTTTGATTCTCTAAGCAGCCATATTTGCACACTGCAACAGGTAGATGCTTTTAAAAAGAAGTATTCTGACCAACTCTACTGAGGAGTTACCTGCAGGAGGAAGGGAATTTTCAGTGTATTTGGATCTAGTACGTGGGAAACTAGCAGAAGGTCTATTGAATGCAAAATCATATAAATAATGAAGGAGGGTGACAAGAAGTTACCCCAGGAACAACCTCAAATTGAATTTTTAGACCTGACCCAATTTTCTCACCTATAATTCTCTGCAAGAACTAGCGTGAAAGAGTGTCCCACAACATCAAGGGAATCCGAAGTAGGTCAGCAGGCGGGCTATTGCATGTGTTTATCAACTTATCATGAACACAGTCATGGCTACTGCTTTAAGCTTGTGAAATTTGCTTTCATGTTTTAAAGGAGAATGAAATTTTTGCAATATCTTGTATGACTGGGAAATTGAAACATTTTTATGCTGGATCTTTATGCAGGTGGTAAATTCTGAGTCTCTTCCAGCACTGCCCCATCAGAACAGAAAATAAAATATGTTATGTCTTGGGACAAGGGCTGACATAGACCTGTGCCACTTCTAAGGACCTTAAAAAATCTATAGTTGAGTTTGGATTTACATCCACTGAATTCATCTTTGGGCTCCCAATAACATCTGCAAAGTTCCTGAAAGGTGGAAGTAGTTCTGTTTGTATCCAGACAGGAAGTTATCTTGCTGGCTATTTTGCACAAGCCATAGAATCTGATAGAGCAGAATAACATGGCTGCAGGTGCATGGTACACACCACTGATGCAGAAGCTGAGGTTTTTTCTATTTCTCTGAGAGAGCAACAGGGGTTATCAGCACCTCACTTACTGTGCACTCTCATTTTTACCAACATCCAGAAGCTGTCCTAGGGTAACTGTGAAAAGTCCAGTTGCAATGATGCCTGATCAAGCAAAAAAAAAAGACAAAATTATGGGGGAAAGAATTATCTTTGCAACATGCCAGCAAGTTAGAAGGTGAGATTTTTGCTCCAAAAAATGATGAAACCAAGATTTCTCATGCTTGCAGGTGTAAGGCTTGTATAGGGATTTGTTGGGAAGGCACATGACCAGTCAGCCCAGGGTAGTGATATATTTCAAGGATTTGTTTCTATGATGCACTGGCTGTTGTTATCTGTAGGTCACGGGATATTTTAGCTTGTATAAATCTAAAGAGAAATTACTTATGAAAACTTATGAGAGCTTATTACTCATGCTGTTCCTCACAAAGTATCAAAATCTTCAGTTGAGCATTAGGACAAAAAGATGTTTTTCTTCTGAAAATAGGAAGAGGCAAGTATACATGTACAGGGAGTAGGGCACAGTATACACGTGTGTTTTAATCTCTGATACATTAACCGTTCCTCTATCATACCATTATCCATGAGGTTATTGGGCCATATAGAAACCCAGTGTACTTCCCAGGGCTCTAGCCCACCATGGAAATTGCATCTGATGTGCCTGAAATGGCACGTGTAATGAAAGGCCTGTGGAAACTCCACATCATCTCAGATTTTAGGGGTGAGTTGTTTTGCACCTTCTTAGACATCTTCAATAAAAGTAACAATTGTATTATTTGTATCATACTTTTTACAAAAAGGAGTCTCAAATACCTATCTCAAATAAGCCATTATGGTTTCAGGAAACAGCATAGTTCAAGTTTGGGGTTGTTGCAGTAATTCAAAGGCTGGGAGCAATAAAGTTTTCCAAATGGATGTGAGTTCTAGAGCAGAGAGTCCTTGTAGGGTGTCACAAAGTAGTGGCAGTCATTCTGCTATGTGAATACTGCTATAGCATAGACTGTGTGATAATGACAGAATTGGTGATGGGATTAGAAACCTCAGGTGAAGGCCATGTAGTAGCATCCCAGTGTATACAAGGTGGTCTTGGAACAAGTCTTTGCAGCAGAGAGTGTGAGCCTTTTGATGCACAGCTTTCATTGACTTTCTAAGTCCTCTTAAGTCCATGGGACTTTAAGCGACTAGGCACTCAGCACTGTGAGCTCCATGAGCCATAGGGTCAGACATGCCCAGCAGTCACCACTGAATGTTATATGTGGTCCTTCTAGGATGAAGCAGGAGCAGGACTGAGGCCAGTGGCCTGCAGGGGCCGGTGGTCCACACCCCATGTCTCCATCTCACCTGCACCAGCTTCTCTTTGTGTTCACACTTATGTCCTGTGAGTGGAGGTGGGCCACGTGCCTCCAAAGCTCCTGTCATCTGAGTGGTAGAGTACAGCGTTATCCAGCAAAATGTAGTGGTATCTGGGTGTGATGGGTCCTGCCTGTAATCCCCATTTGGGGAAGTTGGGGCAGGAGAACTTCTATGAGCTCAAGACCAGCCTGGGCTACATAGTGAGTTCAAGCCTGACCTAAACAACATAGCCAAACTCAGTTTGTAAACAAAAAAAAAAACCCCAAACACAGTGAAAACCTCATATGCATTTAAATGTTTAGTAATAACCTGAAAAATAAATAGGCACAGACATAATTATTTTAGTAATGTCTATGTCATCAACCTACCTATTAAAGGAGCATCATTTCCACAAGAATTGATGAAAAATTATCTGTGATAGAACTGACGCCCTGTCCTCATCCTGTGGCCTCTTAATACAATATGTAGAATACACATATGACCCGTTAAATTTGGATACTGAACTTTTTCAATAAATTTTATCTGTAATTAATTTTCATTATGTTTATAATTCATAGAGTCGGTTGAAATAACCACATTGCCCTAACGTGCTTAAGAAGGTTCCAAAAACTAGTATAAGTGTAAAACTTTTGTTGTTCTTGCTCTTTTCAGCCAGATTTCTAAAGGTAGTTTAGGGCATGTTTGTTGGCATCAGAATGAAAAGCATTTCTTACATGTTCAAAACTACAACCTCAGATCCTTATAAAAAGTTAAATTTACACTTTGAGTAACACACTCCTGATTTTCTTATTATAATTGTCATGTTGTAAATGATAATAGTGCTATTAATTTCCCATGCACGTGCTCACCCAGGGTAACCTCAGAAGGAAAACTTCTTCATGCTCAGGCACTTGGGCTGGTTCCATGGCCCTTTTAGTGTCGTCATCACAAGAAATCACCAGGTAAAGTGAGGAATATGGGATGGTGATTGATCTTCACTGTCAAGAGAAATCGTATGATCACTTCAGAACTAGGGTAATGTGGGCTGGATGGAATGCAGGGTATTCTCCAGCATTCCATTGTTCTCTATTAAAGTTGGAAAACCAACCCAGTAATCAAAAAATGCCTTCGGGAATGCTGATTTGGGCCGTTCCAAATGGCATGACTAAGTGAGGGATCAACATTAACTAATGTATTTGCAGTTGACTCAGGGAATTCAGAATGAGTAAGGAAGGAATTTAGAAATAGTTTTGATCACCAAAATTAATTGTATGAGTAAAAATATTTGTATGCACATGTTTGAATGTGTATTGCCAAAATTTTGTTTTCTACGCATCTTATCAGTGTATCGTTGACATATGATATGGTGTGTTAGTAATATTTAACTTTGTATCTGTAGATCTGCACATGATGCATAAGATACCTAAGTGATAGAAAAGATATACTGGAAGAAAAAAGTGTGTCTTGTATCCTGTTATAGGAAAATGTTGACATGTTCTTGGACGTGAGGTGGTTTTATGTTAGGTGGAGCATGGGTGTTATTACTGTCTTTTTTTGCTTCATTTGGAGATTTGTGGCTCAAGCAAATGTGAATGGTTACATGTGGACAAGCGTGGACTCTGGTGGCTTTTTTGTGATAACTCTGATACGCTAAACTCTACTTTTCAGAAGTGATCAGTTATATTTCTGGTTGTAAGGTGAAAAGAATGATGTTTTGTGGAATTATGAAGGGTTCAAGAAAAAGCGATTGCATTCTGCTCCCCACATCTATTGGTTTTATAAGCTGGCTAACTGTATGGACATGAGACACGTGGTCCACTTGTTCTTGGATTCACCTTCACTTTCAGCACTACAGAGTATCTAGAATACTAGGCTTTATTTTAATTTCATTGTCTAGACTAGTAGGTTTTATTTTTATTTCATTATCTAGTGTACTAGGCTTTATTTTGCTTTCATAGTAATGCCAGGAACAGCCAGTCTTGCTTGTGGCATTTGAACAGGTACACTGTGGATTTAGGAGGAAATGCTGCTTTCTGGATTTCGAGTTCCCTCCAAGCTTCATGTTCCTTTGTGCATACAGATGGCCTTGGCGGATCAGTCTTCCTGGACAAAGGCTCTGAGATGGAGAATTGGTGCGCAGGTTGTCTTGGTGTGGTGAGAAGACAGCAGTGGGCAGAAGGAGACAGTGGCCCCCATGAGGTGGCTTTTGAGGACTCAACATCCCTATATGGAACTGTGGAAGTGAAGATGCTTCAGAAAAAACATTCTAAGTTTTGGCAGGATTTTAGATTCTTGGCCTCAAGCAGTCATTACATGGAGTCTCTCTGAGAACAGATGTGAAGCTGGGAGACAGATTTTATACCAACCTCACTTCCCAGTAAAGCTGTATCTGTTAATGGCCAGGACCTCTCCCTTTACAGTGTGTGAGTCAGGCCAGAAAAGTGGATCTAGGAATATCCCATTTGTGCACTACACTGGGTTTCCCAGTTCTGGATTTTATGTTTCCATGGCAGCCCCATACTTCAGAAAAGCTGGGCAGTTCAGGGAATTGGAAATCTGGAATATTTGAGCCATGGAGTGGCCTCGTGATCAGAAATAAACATTTAAGGACCATGAGAAAAGATTTCAAGATGTGGAGTAAGTGTGCTCTGCCTGTGGTGTAGAACTGTGAGTGATGGCATGTGTAATTTATTTATAATTTGAAAATTGATTTTATCTTCATTTTTGACAGATAGGTCCATTCTTCTGCTTAAAAAATTTTGCTGTGGATGCTTTCTACTGCAATTTTGTGTCAATAATTTCATTTTTTAGCATCAGGATTTGCTTTTGAGTTTTTAATAATTTTTATTTTAATCTCTGTTCAATTTCTCATTTTAATCACTTATTCTCATCCCCATTTCATTGAAGTGTTTGTGTATTTTTTTAATTTTAAAGATAAAGGATTAAAAATATGTTAACAAACACACATGCATTTCAAAATAACATGAAAACAGTACAAGCATTGCACAATTTCAGACAAGGTGACAGGAAATTGATAATGGTTGTTCTCTTACATATTGATATCTTCAAATTGGTTACTCACATAAACAAATATAGGCATGTGAGATTGATCAAACAATTAAACATTAACTACTCCTTTCAAAAAAGCAATAAATATCAGTAGTACATCTATGTGAGCTATCCTATGTGTACATATGTACACATTTTCCCTTTGTTTTTTTCTCTTTCCCTCCTCCCAGTTGTTCTTTTGAGCAGTTTCCTTTTTTCACAGTTTCTATTGAACCTTCTAGATTTTATTCACTCTTTCAGGTTCCTAAAATAGTGAGATAATAAGGTGTTTACACATGCAGGTCTGATTTATTTCACTTATGAGGATGGCCTCTAGTTGTGTCCATTTCACTGTAAAGCTTTGAGTGTATGTTGCTTTCTACTGAGCAATACTCCAGTATATAAAAATATCGCAATGTTTATATCCATCCTCAGCTGATGGGCATTTGTGTTGCTTTCATGTTTTAGCTACTACAAATTGGGCTGCTGTAAACATAGGTGCACATATTGCTCTGATGTGATGTTTTCAGTTTCTCTGGGAAAATACCCAGAAGAGAAATAGCTGGGTTGAATGGTACCTCTAGTCCTAATTTACTGAGGAATCTCCACACTGATTTCCACAGTGGTTTTTCTGTGTAATTTTTGGAGTTCATTGTGTTTCCTTAAAACTGTGACTTTCAACTCTTTGTCAGGCAGTTAACGTTTTCCATCCTTGCTGTTATTCCCCAGCACCCTGCTCTGTTCCCTTAGTGCTGCCCCATTTCCCTCAGGTCCCAGATCCTCCAGACACGTGTTGATATCTGCACACTGAAGAGAGGTACTTGTTCCAGTCTTTACTTTCTGGCTTTGTTGGAATTGTCCTTCTGTAGGAAGTGTGCTCAGCAAACTTGGGCCAGTCTCCTGGTGTTATGTAAACCTGGGACTCTTCAGCTTTGCAGTACTAGGAAGTGACTAAGTCTTGGGCCCCTGTATCTGGCTCTGCAGGACAGGTAGGTACTGTCAGGGGCCTTGGGGCTGGGGCTGCACCAGCCTGTTATTCTGTGACCATCTTAGCTGGCACAGCCACGGGGCACACCAAATGGCCAGGCCTCGGAGGCCTTCCAATCTTCCTGTAGTATTTGAAAATTGAATCTATTTTTCTTGGCTGGTGGTGCCACAGGCTGGAATTTCTGTCCATTTGATAACTGCGTTCTAGTTGTTTTGATTACAACTTGTAGAGAGGCAGGTCAATTCTGGCTACTTCTAATCTACCATTTTAAGCAGCTTATCTCTTACATTTTTATTTGTGCCACAGTGACTTGTGTGATTCAAAATGTACTCCTCGTAGATTAAACAGAACTAGAGCAGTGAAACTTAATTTCAGAGTCACAACTGGAGTCATCTAGCTTTGAAAAAGGAAAGAGAACTTTCTAGAAACTTGAGGAGACACCAATGTCCTGGCTTCAAAAGCTCAATGAGAGGCGATGGGATGGTCAATAAAAACAGGGACACTAGAGTCCCCTCTCCCACCTAAGACTGCACCTGAGCACAGGAGCTGCAGCCTGAGGGCAGAGCTGCATAGCAGCTGAGGAGGGGCAGGGAGAAGTGCACTGTGAACCTGGAAGCACCCAGGACAAGGGTGTAGCTCCATGTTCACTGTTAGATAGTGAGGGGTGGTGCCCTGACAGTGGGCAGGAGCCCCAAGCAGTTGTCTGAAGTACAGGGCAAGACCCTGGGGACCATAATATGTCACACTGAGCTCCTCTACAGCTCCTGGGCTCTGGTGTTGTTTCACTAAAGACGGGCGGCCCTTCCAGAGCAGTCCAGAATGGCTCTGTGGGGTAGGTTCCTCAGGTTCACTTCCCAGCTCAGTCCCTATTACACTCAGTATCCTATCAGTGTCCTAGGGTGACAATAGGAATGTGACTTTCAGAATATGACCACTGCAGTCCAGGTTAGAAGATGGACTGTCCTCTCTTCCAGTCTGCTTGACTCTTGACACCTACTGACACCTCACAGCAGGCCTTCTTCTTTGGCTCCCCTGAGCACACCCGCTTCTCTTCTGTTTGCTCTTGGATGCAACTCAAATGCTCTCTACTTGTGTTGGAGACTCAGCAGGAGCTTCCCTCTTCTAGGGGATCCCAAAGCACTGGTCCCTGAGAAGGTGTAGACAGATTCAAGTCTCAGGGTCAGCAAGGGACAATTAGCAGTCTTTTGTGGTGGGAAGGGAGGTCAGTAGCCCCTACAACCTGGTCCTACTGCTGAGATTCACTTTTTTGTTGGTGAAAAATGGAGAGTACAAGTGAAAATGTGCTCTTTTATAGGAAATACGGAATTTCAGAAAAGTGTGATTCTCATCACCAGGCCCCAGAATTTTTATCTGTTTAGAATCAGAAACTGATGGTCCTTCCACCTGAGTAGGGGCAGCTGCGGTATCAGAGGTGACAGTGTTGTTTGCCTCACTGAAGATCAGGAACCCCTTCAGTGAACACCACCATCACCATATTAATGCTGTGCTGCCATTTTATTTCATCACAGACCCTTCACTTGTCAGGGCAGAGGGCTGCTGGCCCAGTCCAGGCAGCAGTTCTGATGAAACTCAATCTGCTGCTTATCATGACCTGCAGTTGCCTGTTCCCAGCAAACACAAACATCCCTAGCAGAGTCCATTCTTGGACTTCTACGAAAGGACAGGTTCTAAGATCTAGGTCAAGGACTAAACACATGGAATCTGTTTCTAAGTAGTTAGACCCTTTCAAGTATTTTTATCACTTAGGTTTGAAAAAACAACAACATTCTCATGATTTGTGTAGTCATTCTCATGTCACTGCAGAGAAAATTGAGGCTTACAGAGACCTGAGTGCCAAGCAAACAGAGAGCAGTAGAATCAAGTCCCAGAGTTGAACCTGGGGTTCTGAATTCAAGTCTGAGGCTCTTTGGGTGACAGTAGGACCAGGACTGTGAGGAGGAAGTGCAAGGGCCTGGCTAAGAGTAAGTGCTTGGGTCCTTCCACACTGCTGCTTTCCTGGTTGTGGCCTGGCTGCCCTGGGAGCCCCGTCCAGCCTGCAGGTGTTGTGCCCTGGGGGCTGAGCCCAGGTTAGAGTAAAGAACCTGTGGAGAATGGAGAGGCTGTTGTTGTGTGCAGTGCAGGGCTAGCCTGGTCCTGCTGCTTCTCTCTGCCCTGTTGCCTGCTCTGCTCTGTCCTGAGCAGTAGGTGTTGGATGCCTCATGGCCATCTCTACTGTCTTCTGCATAGTCTCAGAAGACCCCCAAGCATTCAGGTTTAGAAGACTGTAGGGTTCATTCTCAGGGATCCCAACCAGCAGCACCCTTTTGATTGAGCTCAAGGTCAGGGCAGGACAGAGAAGGACCGCTGTGTGCACTGTGAGGATGGGAACAGGAGAGAGTTTCAGGCTATGGTGGCCATGCCCCAGAGCACTGTCTCCTATGCCCACATCCAGGCAGGTCTCCCTGTGCTCGCTCATCATGGCAGGCAGAGGGAGGCTCTGGGCTTAGTGATGAATACGAAGTTGGTGCAGCTCTATATGGCTCCAGAGGAGCCCAGAGGAGCTCAGCATAGAGGAAAAGGGGGAGACCATGATGGGTTTCTTAGGTCACTTTTCTAGCACCAAAGTTCTACTCAGGTGGAGCAAGAGGCTTACATTCTCCTCCTGCAGTTTTGAAGCTAGGGATTAAGGACTGAATGTCTGGAACCCGTGTTTTGTGAGGTATACTTGGACCCTAGGCCCACACTGATGCTGCAGAGAACTTGACTTCACTGTGATCACAAGAAAAATTTGGATGACCCACATTTCACTTGAAGAACAATGAACACAGTAAGCACAGATGTGAGCTTTGCCCTCTTTAGTGCCTTCCTTTTAAATTTATCCCTCAGTTTGGGTGAAAATTAGATGCTTTAACAGGTGTGCAGTAAAAAGAATGAAGAAAAGTCACACATCAATGTTCAATGGGTGTGTATTTCAATTTTCATTTTGCAAATTCGTTGTAAATTCCTGGTTAGTGATGAGGAGTAGCCACCAACACTAATTGGGAAACAAAGGACCTTTAGCGCATGGGAGGTTTGGGCAGATGGAGTCAAGTGTGGCAGGAGGAGGCCTGCAAGGTGACTCTCAGAGGCCCCCAGGAGGTTGTTACCGGAGGCTGGCATGGGCATGGAGCCTGTTAGGAATTCCTGTGGAGTTGCTTCTGGGGCAACTGAGTGAGTCCCTATGGAAGTCAAATCAATCTCCTCTCACCTGCTTTGCTGTGGAGGAGGCTGAGTGTTCACGGGGTGTTTGCTATGGTGCCCGCATGGCTGCCCTGCAGCTGGGTAGGGATAGAAGTTTCTGATCATGCTGATCTCTTCTGCAGGCCCTGGCATGCAACAGGGAAGAGGGCCTGGGTATGCAGAGGGGAGGCCGTGGGGCAGGGGCGGAAGGAATGGACGTCACAGAGGTGAAGGAGGTGATGATAGGAGAGAAGGACCTTGCAGATGGAGGGGGAGCCCAGGATGCTGCTGGAATAGGGAATGGAGACCAGCTCAAACTCCTTGTGGACCTTGCCAGCCGAGAATAACTTGGACCATGGGTGAGCAATTATCCCCATTTCTACCCCACCTAAGCAGTTATTTCAGGGGACTCTCGCAGGGTCATGTGAATACGAGGGGAACTGGCTGTTCTGTGACTGAGTTGGAGCAGCAGCTCTCAGACAGGGCAGAACTGTGTGTCTGTTTCCATCTATAAATATCACACGCACACACTCACCCATGCACACAACCACACACACACATCTCTCATGTGCTCACTGCCATCCTGCTGTGAGTATTTTTGTGCTAAGGACTGAATCCACTTGTGTCATCTTCACTAATAGATGAAAGATACTGATGCCCTGGAGGACACAGGTGTCAGCAGGAAATGTCACCTTTTTGCTTCCAAGCTTTTATAAACAGTAACTCTCCATTCAAGCAGTTGGTTGCATTGAGCACAGTTTTCACTCGTATAAATAATTTGGTTATCGAATAAATCAATGCTTCAAAACTTTCTCCTTGCATCCTTTCATGCTATGTTATTATGTCACTTTTGTGACTAAAATCTAACTTCCCTGCCAAACCTGTGTGAACCCCTGAAGTTCACATCCCCAAGCAATACTTTGGAAAGACCATCCTTTTATGTGGCTTTAAGGTGATGTCAGTTGAGGGCTATTCTTGCTTTGTACCTGTAGACACAGTACTGGACTGACAGCTTCACGGCATAGGGAACTGGCCACTCACCTGGATCAAAATGTCCATTTTTGGTAACAATGGAATCAGCTGCACTAGAGGAGGTAGAAAACTGCCCTGCCCCATATCTCAGGAATCTGATGTCCCACCAGGGCTGCCTAGAGACTTTGTCTCCTCTATGTGGCAGCCTGTGTCCTGTCTCTGTTGCCAGGGCAGGGAGGGGCCCTGGGAGGCCGGCTGGTGGGGAGTTTTTGTCTCTCTTCCCCATTTCCCTGTGTCACTGTGAGGATCAGTACCACTACCCCACACCCGACAGTAGTAGTCAGCCTCGTCCTCAGGCTGGACACCAGCGATGGTCACTATGGCCATATTCCTAGTGCTGGCACTGGAGAATTGGTCAGGAATCCCGGAGGGCCTGTTGTTATCAGCATGTATGACCAGCACGGGGGCCCTGCCTGGCTTCTGCTGGTACCAGTGTACATATTTATTGCCAAGGTTGTTTCCCTCACAGGTCAGCCTGGCTGTCTGTCCCGGAGTCACTGACACTGAGGATGGCTGTGTGAGCACATTGGAGGCCACAGAGCCTGCAGGGAGAGAGAAGCACATGAGGGACTAACGGTGAGAGCTCCTTCCCTCAGACACTCACCCCTGGTGCAGCTGGGATGAGCCTGGGCTGGGGGGAGTGTGAGGGCCCTGGGGTAGCACCTGTGCAGTGAGCAAGGAGGCCAGTGATGGGCAGGGTCCAGGCCATGGCAGAGGTGACTTGAATGCTGCTTCCTGAAGCCAAGGCTGAGTGGCTTCCTTGTAGACCTCTCTTATACCCTTGATGGAGAGAGCTGCCTATTATGCAAATCAGCCCAGCCTGGGGCAGGAGCTGGAGGAAATGTCTGGTGTCCAGACCAGTGCTCAGGCTCAGGTACAGAGAGAGTTGGGGACCCCTGCAGAACACCCTTAGCTCTAGAGATGCTAGCTCACGTGTTGGTGTATATGAAGGTCCAAGACCTCCACCCTGTACTGTGTCCTGTATTGCAGCTCAGTCTTCTGGCCAAACAGAGGTCAGAAATGGAGGTGGGGTTTCCCAAGCTGCCTGAAGCCCTGCCTTTGCGTGGTGCTGTCCTGGTATTTTCTAGCAGGTGGACTGGAGACACACACTCAACTTTGACCAAGTCCAGCACTCTCCTGAGTTTAATCCTGGCACAGGAGCCGATGTCTGAGTCAGTCGGAGAATCCTGTGCGTAAGTGATTTCTAGCAGAGTCCAGATGTCAGGAGAGTCCCAGCTCCATTTTAGAAGTTCAGTCACTGAGCCCACTGCAGAGGCTCTCCTGAACCTACCTCATGGGTGACAGCAAGAAGCAGACAGGGTCCAGGCCTTATCCAGGTCTCACAGCTTCTTAGGGGAGAGAGTGAAATTCTTAAGTGGAGGCAGCACAGGGATGCGCGCATGTGATCCTAGCGCCCTGGGAGGCCAGAGTAGCACAAGTTCAAGCACAGCCAGGCAATGTTGTGACTTAGAGAGAGCCTCTCTCATGTAAAATATAAAAAACCAGTGTATTCCAGTGTGAAGCTCGTGGATTCAATTCACAATACTGAAAATACATTTCTTAAATTGTTAGTAAGTTCTCTAAGTTTCTGTGTTTGATTGTGAGCTCTAGGACTAGGTCCTGGGTGTTGTGTCTTAGTACAGCCCTGGTGTGCAGAAACAGACAATCAGGTCAAGTGCTGATAGAAATGTTTGTAAGCAAGTCCCAGAGCAGTATAAACTTCAGAAACCCATAACGCAACTGTGTATTATATTTAAGTTGTCTTTAGTTGCCAAAGGAATTGTATCAAATGATAAAAACCTGAATTAAACAAGAATATGATCAGTGAGCAAATATTTTATGCCTCAGACTGAGAAATCAGAGGGAGAAAATTTGGCAGCTGCTCCCAAGAAAGAAACATACACAGACCAGGTGGAAGTTCTGCTGTGGGAGCTTTCAGACAAAGAGAAAACATGCTGCATGGCCCTACGCATCCCATCACTAGTTGGTGTTGCCTAGTGACTCTCTGCTGCCTCCTGGGTGGCCACTGAACACAGGCTGCTGGTGTACCAGGGATTTCCTAAGTCCAGGTGTAGATGCAGGATTGGCTGTTCATGTCTGTGATTGCCTGATCTATGGCCTACTGGCCCCAGGGTAGAGATTTGTCTTCTGTGTGTGGCACCTGTATCCCGCAGCGCCTGGCACAAGGGACTTAGGCTACCATCAAAATATCAAAACCTTTATTTAGAGAAAGGGGGTCAAGGTTCACTTGACACTTCTGCACACATAATTCTGGGATTGTGGGTGGTCATGAGGGTGGTACTAAGTTTCACACTTGCCAGCACTGGACTAAGTTCAAATGAAAATATTTGGGACTATGCATGTGGATGGTGGTGGCTACTGTACCAAAGACAGAGACACTTGAACCTCTATTCAACATATTTATGCAGATCTAGTGTTTTCTTACCAATATTCCATCCTGGGAATTCAGCATGATGAAGACACAGCCTTTGGGTTCAGGAGTTTCCCATCCTGTTGGTGGCTTTGTGCAGTAGTCACACTGAGGTTATGGACTCAACAGGGTATCCTTACCATCTTCTATTTTTTCATGAAGCCCTGTGGTTTCTTAAATCTGCACTCATTTCCAAGGTTCCCTCCATTAACATTAACCATGTGGCCTAGAGCTGTTCCAATGGACACAGCAGACTGTTGGCTGGAGTTCTTCTTGGGGAAATGTTCCTCTTGTCATACAAAGAAGCAGAGTAGACCTGTGTTCTACTTTTCTTCTAAAATATGGGTGTGGTGGCTGGAACTGTTCCAATTTTCTTCTTGAATATGTGTGTCATAGCCATCTTGAAGTCATGGCTACTACACCCATATTCAAAGAAATATATGCAAGAGCAAGGTGATGTTTTTGATGAAGAGTGGCTTTCAGGAAAACAAGAATCATCTATTTCCAGCTTTATCTTTCTAAGGGAAAAGTGGGTTATCATTTGTTTTTGACTGAGGAGGCCACATATGACATTGCAGTGAAAGAGGATTTCTGCTTAATTATTGAGGTCATGGATAAATAGCACAATCAGCTAATAGGAAATCATAGGGAAGAAACTTACCACTCCTGTTCATAGTCAGATAATTACTGGAAAGATCAGAGAGTGACCTTTTGTGATTCTCTCATCAGAACACAGCTCCCTTGCTGATATGTTACCTCTGGAGCTGCCCCTGAAGGAACATGGGGCGGGAGTGTGTGGAGGGAGCTGAGTCTCCTGCTGATAAGAGGAGTGTGGTGTGTGAGGATGTGAAAGGACGATGGGACCTGAGTGGGGTCCTGGATTGGAGCTGTTTCTGTTCAGACAGGAGAGGTTTATTTGAAGTGAAAATCAGGGGCAGGAATGATGTGCATCAAAAAAGCAGCACAGAGCTCAGAGGCTCCTGTGGGCCCAGAAAATAGCAGATTGAAATCTGGGGATTCTTTCTCATTTCAATGTGGAGAAAGGTCACAAATAGCTGTAGATTCCACAGCAGGAAGGTTGCGCAGCATGTTCCAAGGTGGCTCCTTCAGTTCCTCCTGTGTGCACATCTGTATCCAGGAGTCTGTGCAGGGGTATTAATGATGGGCACAGGAACAATTTGTTCGGGTTAAACCCTGACTAGATAGCCCTAGTGTAGACCGTGGAATTCTGAAATAAGGCCATGTCATCTGCAGGGTAGAATTACACACCTTTGAGAAACAGCTCTTGGTGCTGCAACTGGAGACTGAAGGACCATCTTAAATGGGAAAGGACTTTGGGCTCAAGTCCTTAGGGTGTTAATAAATTGAATCATTCTGAGAGGGACATGATCCTCGAAGATGATTTCTGAAGCAAACATAAAGCACTTTCCATTGAGGGCACTACTGTAAGCTGCCTATCTTGAGTGGGAGGAGGGCATCTGAGTCAGCTCATATGGGACCACGGAGGATGTAGGAGGAGAGAGGTTAGTGGGGGGCAGGTGAGGAGAGGAGAGGAGAGGAGAGGGATCCTGATTAGTACCAACGGTTTCCACTGTTTCATCCCAACTGCTCAGGTTCTGTGTGCATTGGTCTTAGAGTTTCGGCTAACTTGGCTCAGGGTCCTGTGAGCACTGAGTCTAGGCACAAGGTCTGGGCAGGTCAGTTGTTCAGAACCTGAGGAAAGGGAGCTGACAGAGGTCCAGATTGTGGCAGGGAAAGTCCCAGAGCCTACAGCAGAGGTGGGTTTCCCAAGGGCAAATATTGGGGAAAATATGGCAAGTGTGCTCATGTACTCTTCCCTTTGGGCTCTTTACTGAGCATTAACAGAGCATGTTTTTATGAGCTTTGATGTGAAGATATTGAGATGGAGAAGATGGGTCCCAATATGCTCTAGTTATTTCTCTAGTCATGAAAATCTCTGGTATCCATGACGCCCCAAAACAGTCACCCTCCAAGGACCAAACCCACGACCACTTCCCAAACTTCTTGGGCTATAACAGGCCCTAATTCCAACTCAACAAGGCTATTCATGGCCCTCAAACCAGGGCTTTGACTGACTGGTATGTGCTGAAATGCCGTCTAGGACACCTGATGCAGTGGAGGGTAGAACCTGGAACCCTCACTTTCCTTCTCCTCTCTGGGATACCCTGGCACATTTTTGTCACACCATTGTCATTTCATTGGAATGTGGGGTGGTGTCATGATCTTTCATTCATTCATTTCTGTTGTGATAACTGCTTGTTAGACCACCATTTGCTTCCGTGGATTTTCCACACTTCAAGTCTTATTTTACATGAGGTGTTTGTTTTCCCCAGTGGCATCTCCTTTCTCACAACAGACTACAAACTATCATTGAAAACTGAATCTTTCTCCCTCCCTCTCCCTGTCCATTAGTATGTTATATACCCTTATTCAAGTGTCAAACAAGAACTGACTGAGAAGCCCACTAGAGGCTCTATAGTCTCTGTGAACACCACATCCACAAGATCCTGGTTGAACAAGCCTGGAGAGCACAGATTCTGTCTTTAAACCCACCTCAGCACCATGATCAGTTGTATGACCTGACTCACGCAAGAGTCCATGGCACTCAACAGAGTCTCCTCCAGGAGGGGTGGATGGTGGATACTTTATTGAGGGATGCGCCCCTCAGAGGCACTCCCCTACCTGAGACTGCATAGGGACTGAAGCCTGCGTGGAGGCGGGAGGAGAGGCCTGGTCTCCTCAGTCACCCAGACAGAAGAGTCAGTGCCGGGACCACTGCAGGATGGTGAGAGTCAGTACCCTGAGAGTGGGCAGGAGGACCAGGTGGCTGACATGGGAGAAAGAGATAGGTCCTCAAATCCCATTCTGTCACACTGTGCTAATGCTGAGAGCATCAGGACTGAGTGGTTGGCTCCCTGGGGAACTGATTTCCTGTAGATTCCACGTAAGTGGACACTTGGGACTCAGGTTCCGCAGAATATTTCTCAGCTAAGACTCATGCTGTTCTCAGGTCCTGGTAGTGTGGGATAACTGTGTGAGTCTAAGTCTCAATTAGAGGTCACTACAGCCTGAAAACATTGGTTCGATCTTTCTGACTTCTGATCAGACACCTAGCTTTTGGTTGCTGCTGACCCTGAAGGATTTTCTCCATCTTGAGCATAGCCTGGGCAGCCCCAGCCTTAAAATAGCTTAACATACATCACATAGCAGGTTACCCTTTCTCTGCCCGATCTCCTGAATAAAATAGGTATATTCCTTGTTGTAAAATACTTTTCTTCTATATCTTTGTTCTCCTGTCCTTGAGTTACAAATAAATAAGCACCATGTTCTGAGCTCCGTGCTGTTTTCCTGAAGCTCTCCTATGCCCAAGAATCAGCTGCTGTGGTCCTCTCAGTGCCTGAACTATGTCACATCTCTTGGTGACCTTCTATGCTCTAAGCGACCTTTGTTGCACACTGCTACAGGCACATGCCTTTACATAGCAGTATCCTGGCTGACAATACTGGAGGTGACCTTCAAGAAGGAAGGGAAGATTCAGTATACTTGGATCTAGTGGGTGGGAACTAGCAGAAACTGTATTGAATGCAAATTCACATTAATAATGAAGGAGGGTGAAAAGAAGCTACCCCAGGAGCAATCACAAACCACGTTTTTAGACCTTGCCCAATTTTCTCAGCTGTATTTTACTGCAGGAACTAGCCCCAAAGAATGCCCTACAATGTCAAGGCAATCTAAACTAGGCCAGTAGGCAGAGGTTGTTGCATATGTTTATCAACTTATTGTGAACATAATCATGGCTGCTGCCATGGTTGAGAATTGATGCACAGGCTGGCTTGGGGTGGTGAGAAGACAGCACTGGGCAAAAAGCTACAGTGGCCCCCCACGAGGTGGCTTTTGAAGACTCAGCATTTCTGTAGGGCACTGTAGAACTGAAGATGCTTCCAGAAAGACATGTGAAATTGAGGCCTGCCTTGAGATTCTCGGCCTCAGGCAGTCATTACACTGAGTCTCTCTGAGAACAGACATGAACCTGGGAGGCAGTTTCTATACCAACAGCACTTTCCAGTAATGCGGTATCTGTTACTGTCCAGGACCTCTCCCTTCATGGTGTGTGGGTCTGACCTGAGGAGTGGATCAAGTCACATCCTATCTGTCCACCGCACTGTGTTGCTCAGTTCTGGATTTTATGCTTCCATAGAACCCCATACTTCAGGAGCTGCACTGTGCAGGGGATTGGAAATCTGAAATATTAGACATACAGTGACCTAGTGACTAACAAATGAAAACTTAAGGGCATGAGAAAGCATTTGTAACATTTGGAGTATGTATGCTCTATGTGTACTGTGAATCTGTGAGTGATCGCATCTGTAAATCGTTCACATGATTGAAAAATCTGATTTTACCTTAATTTTTGAAAGATAGATTGATTCCTGTGCCCCATAAACTTTTCTGTGGATGTTTTCTACCGCATTTTTATGTCATTAACTTTATTTTTCAGCTTCAGTATTTGCGTTTGATTTTTTAATTATTGTTTTAATTTTCATCTCCATGTTCAGTTTCTCATTTGAATCCCTTATTGTCATCCCCATGTCGCTGAATTGTCCCTGTGTATTTTTTGGGCTTCATTGTGTTTTCTTAAAACTGTGACTTGCAGCTTTTCCTGTCAGTGAATATTCTCCATCTTTAGGATCAGTCACAAGCACCCCACTCTGTTCCCTTAGCACAGTCCTATTCCCTCATCATCGCAGATCCTTGAGGATGTGTAATGATAGCTGCACACTGAAGAAGTAGGCCATTGTTCTGGTCTTTACTTTCTACCTTTGTTGGAAATATCATCCCATAATAGGTCTGTTCAGCAAATTAGGGCCAGTTTCCTGGTGTTCCCTAAGCCTGGGGCTCTTCAGCTATTGCAGAACTAGGAGGTGACTAAATCTAGGGTCGCTGTACCTGCAGCCATAAGGATGGGACTGTAATGTCATGGGCTCTTGGGCTGGAGCTGCACCAGACTGGAATCCTGTGGTTACTTCAGATGGCACAGCCATGGGGCACGCTTAATGCCTCCTTTCTGGGCCTTTGCTTCCCAGCTTATAATTAAGGAGTTAATGTCTGGAGCCCATATTTTGGGAGGTCCAATTGGACCATAGACCCACTGCGCCTTGCAGACAGCACAACTTCACTGTGGTCATAAAACTAAGAGGATGATCCACATTTCATGTGAAGAACAATGAACACTTTCGCACAAATATCAGTTTTGTCCTCTTTACTGCCTTCTTTTTAAGTTTGTCAGTCAGTTCTTGTGAAATTTAGATGCTTTAACATGTGTTCAGTTGAAAGAATGGAGAAAACTCACACATCAATGTTCAAATTGGTACGTATTTCTATTTTCATATTGGGCGTTTATTGTAAACTTCTGATGAGTAATGAGGAGGATTGAGTCAACACTAATTGAGAAACAAGGGCCTTTAGCACATAGGAGATTTGAGCAGATGGAGTCAAGTGTGGCAGGAGGAGGCCTCCAAGATGACTCTCAGAGGTTCTCATCTGAGGCCAGGGGTCAGCTGGAGCCGGTTAAGAATTCCTGTGGGATTGCATCTGGGGCAATCTAGTGAGTCCGTAGAGAACTCAGGTCAGTCCCCTGACAGTTGCTTTGCTGTGGAGGCAGCTGATTGTTCAGGTGGTGTTTACTATGGAGCTTTCATGGCTGCCCTGCAGCTGGGTAGGGATAGAAGCCTCGGGTCATGTCTGACCTCGTCTGCAGGGCCTGGCATGGAACAGGGTAAAGAGCCTGGGTATACAGAGGGGAGGCCCTGGGGCAGGGGCAGAGGGAGTGGATATCACAGAGGTGAAAGAGGCGGTGCATGTGATGGCAGAGAAGGACCTTGCAGATGGACGGAGACTAGGATGCGGCTGGAATAGGGAGAGGAGGGCAGGCGGACCTCCTTGTTGACCTTGGCCCATCCCAGGGTGACTTGGACCTGGAAGAACAATTATCCCCATGTGTACCCAACCTCAGCAGTCATTTCAGGGGACTCTCACAGGGTCGTCTGAATAGGAGGGTAACAGGCTATTTTATAACTCAGATGACCCAGCAACTGTCAGACACAGTGGAGATGTGTGTCTGTTTCGCTCTGTAAATATCACACACACACACACACACACACACACACACACACACACCTCCCTTTCTTGTGCTCACTGCCATCCTGCAGTGAGTATTTTTGTGCTGACGACTGAATCCACTTGTGTCAGCTTCATTATTGGATCAAAAACACTGATGTCCTGGAGGGTGCAGATGTTAACAGCAAATGTCACACTTTTTGCTTCCCAGCTTTTACGAACAGTTACTCTCCACACAAGCACTTGCTTGCATGGAGCCTATAGTTTTCACACATGGAAATAATTTGGATATCAAATAAACCAGTGCTTCAAAACTTTCTCCTTGTACCTTCGGACCCCATGATATTATATCACAGTTGTGCCTGAAATCTATCTGCCTTGCAAAACCTGTGTTAACCCACTCAAGTGCCACTCCTCAAAAACATAATATTTTGCAAAGGTCTCCCTACTATGATACTCTGAGATGATGTCAGTTGGGAATTATTCTCCCTCAGTCCCTGTAGAGAACATGCTGGGCTGCCAGTTTCTGGGCATAGGGAACTGGCACTTCACCTCATTCAATATATCCATTTCCAGTAGTAATGGAATCAGCTGCATGTGGAGAGGCCAAGAACCGGTCCTACCCCATATGTGGGAAATCTGATGTCCTACCAGGAGAGACTAGAAACTTTATCTGTATGTGGCAGCCTCTGCTCTGTCTCTGTGACCAGGGCAGGGAGGGGCCACGAGAGCCTGGCTGGAGGCGAGTTTTTGTCTTGCTTCCCCATTTGCCTGAGTCATTGTGAGCATTACCGCTGTCCCACACCTGACAGTAATAGTCAGCCTCGTCCTCAGCCTGGACTCCTGTGATTGTCAGTGTGGCCGTGTTCCCAGAGTTGGCTCCAGAGAATCGGTCAGGAATCCCAGAGGCCCTGCTGTTACTATAGTATATGACCAGCACAGGGCCCCGGCCTGGCTTCTGCTGGTACCAGTACACATGTTTACTTCCAATGTTGTTTCCCTCACAGGTCACCCTGGCTGTCTGTCCCGGAGTCATTGACACTGAGGATGGCTGCGTCAGCACATAGGAGGCCACAGAGCCTGCAGGGAGAGAGAAGCACATGAGGGACTAACGGTGAGAGCTCCTTCCCTCAGACACTCACCCCTGGTGAAGCTGGGATGAGCCTGGGCTGGGGGGAGTGTGAAGGCCCTGGGGTAGCACCTGTGCAGTGAGCAAGGAGGCCAATGAAGAGCGTGGTCCAGGCCATGGCAGAGGTGCCCTGAATGCTGCTTCCTGAGGCCAAGGCTGGGTGGCTTCCTGTCAGGCCACACTTATCCCCTTGCTGGATAGAGCTGCCCATTATGCAAATCAGCCTAGCTCAGGGGTCAGGTGCTAGAGGAGATTTCTGGTGTCCAAGCAGGATTCAGCCTCAGGTACACAGAGAGAGTTGGGGGTCCTGCAGACCACCCTCAGCCTGGGGGATGCTTCTTCACAAGTTTGTGCATATGTAGGTCTCAGACATCCACCCTGTACTGTGTCAGCCTTCTGGCCTTGCAGCAGTGAGAAATGGAGGTGGTGTTTCCTAAACTGCCTGAAGGCCTGCCTGTGGTTAGTCCTGCCCTGGTCCTAGCTAACAGGTGGAATGGAGACACATATCCAACTTTAACCAAGTCCAGGACTTTCCTGTGTTTAATCCTGGCTGGGAAACAGGTGGTTTTGGTCTGAGTCAGTCAGGGAATCCTGTACATAAGTGCTTTCCAGCAGAGTCCAGATGTTAGGTCAGTCCTAGCTCCATTTTAGAAGTTCAGTCACTGAGCCCACTGCAGAGACTCTCCTGAAACTACCTCCTGGGTGACAGCAGGAGACAGACAGGTGCTGGAACTTATCCAGGTCTCACAACTTCTTAAGGGAGAGACAGTAAAGGTCTTACATGGAGACAGCTCAAGGACACATGCCTGTGATCCCAGCGCCCTGGGAAGACGAGGCCAGAGTAGCACAAGTTCAAGCACAGCCAGGCAGTTTGCGACTTCCAGAGACTCTCTCTCAAACAAAATGTAATAACTTAAAATATAAAAAACAGCATATTTCAGCATGAAGCTCATGGATTCAACTCACAGTACTTAAAATGAGTTTATTAAATTGCTAATAAGTGCTATAGGTTTCTGTATTTGATTGTGAGCTCTTGGAGTAGGTCCTGGGTGTTGTGTCTCAGTACACCCCTGGTGTGCAGAAACACAGGGTCAGGTCAAGTGCTGATGGAAATGTTTATATGCAAGTCCCAGAGCAGTATAAACTCCAGAAATCCTTCATATAACTGTATATTATATTTAAGTTGTCTTCAGTTGGCAGAGGAATTTTATCAAGTGATAAAAACCTGAATTACATCAGAACAAGATCAGTAAGCAAAGATTTTATGCCTCATACTGAGAAGTCAGAGAGAGAAAGTTTGCCAGCCTCTCCCAAAAAGAAACATGCATAGATAGGGTAGAAATTATGGTGAGTGAGTTTCAGACACAGAGACGGGTTGGTGCCTGGCTAGATCCACCCCATCACCAGATGGTTTTGAAAAGTGACTCTCTGCTGCCTCCTGGTGTCCACTGCATACAGACTGCTGTGCTACCAGGGGTTTCCTAGCCCAGGTGTAGATACAGGATCTGCTTTTTCTGTCTGTGATTGCCTGGTCTATGGCCTCTGGCCCAGGGTAGAGATTTTTCTTCTCTGTGTGGCACCTGTGTCCCTTAAGACCAGGTACAAGGGACTTAGATTAACATGAAAATGTGAAATCCTTAATTTAGAGTAAGAGGAGTAAGGGGCCACTTGACACATCTCTGCTCTTGATTCTGAGATTGTAGGGGGTCATGAATGTGGTGCTATCGTGTCACACTGGCAGGCCCTGCACTCAAGGACTATACAAAAACTTTGGGACCATGCATGTGGATGGTGATGGCTCCTGTACCAAAGACAGAGGAACTAGATCAGATGTTCAACTTATTTATGCAGATCTAGTGCTGTCTGAGCAAAATTCTATCCTGGGAAATCAGCAGGACCAAGACACAGCCTTTGGTCTCCAGAGTTTCTCATCCTTTTGGTCGGGTTGTGCAGTAGTCACACTGAGTTGATGGACTCACCAGGTGATCCTCACCTTGTTTTATCTGTGCATGATGCCCAGTGCTTTCTTGTCTCTAGACCAATTTCCAAGGTTTCCCCATTAAGACTGACCATGTGGTCTCGTGCTGTTCCAATGGATCCAGCAGTCTGTTGGCTGGGCTCTTTTTGGGAAATGTTGCTCTTATGAAGCAAGTGTGGCAGTGACTTTTAGCACAACATTTTAAGATAGACAAGCCTCAAAATGTGTCTTGAGAAACATCCTGGAGGGGTTGTAGGGAGTTAACTTTACAGTTCTGACTTTGTCCTGGAATTCTTCTCCTTGCATGAATTGTTAAAGTATATATATCATTATAGCCAGAGCCTGACCTGGTCACACGGTGCAAGGTAAACAGCTATGGCCAGGCCTAGACATTCCAATCTATTACCATGGAAACCAAAAATGTATATAAGGTGAGAACAAAGGCAGTTAAATGCCACATTCTCTGGTTGGGAATGGGGGGCAATGGCCAGTCAAAACTGATCCTAAATTAAAATGAATTAAAACTCCGTTTGTTCTGAATGAGTTTTTTGATCCCCTGCGGAGTTCGACCCGATTTTTGATTTTTGCCCCAACACAAGGAAGCAGAGTAGATTTGTCTACCACTTTTCTTCTTGAGTATGAATGTGATCAGTAGAACCAAAACAGCCATCTTGAAATATGTAGCCAATGCAAATTAAATGAAAACAACAAAATTGGCATTGTTGGTGAAGAGTGGTTTTCAGGAAAACAAGAATCATCTCTTTCTAGCTTTATCTTTGTAAGTGAAAAACAGGTTATCACTTGTTTTGTCTCAAGTGGCCACATATGTCCTCATAGTGAAAAAGCATTTCTGCTTGATTACTGAGATCATGGATAAAATACATCAGTTGTAGGATATCATAGGGAAGAGAGTCACCACTCCAGTGCATATGCAAGTAATTAGTGGGATGTTCAGACAGTGACCCACTGTGCTTCTGTTATCAGAAGGCAGCGCCCTTCCTGATGTGGTGCTAGTAGAGCTGCAGGGGGAATGGACAAAAGGAACACAGGGCAGGAGTGGAGACAGGGAGCTGCGTCACCCTCTGATAGGAGTGTGGTGTGTGAGGGTCTGAAAGGACAGTGGGAAACTGAATGGGTCCTGAATTTGAGCTCCTTTAGTTCAGACAGGAGGTATTTTTTAAAAGTGATAATCAGGGGCCGATGTTCAGTCTGGAAATTTCCAGGTAATCCAAATTTGTTTCACAAATAAAGACCCCCAGGGCTCACTGTGGCTGGATTCCACATACATTTGACTGAATGGCCTTCTTCTATCAAGTTGAAATAGGTCTTGTAAGGTGAATGGAGATTTCAGCAGGTAGAGTCAGTTCGGAGTCCTCTTGTAATGTCTGCACCAGATGTGAAATTTTCTATGGCAGAAAATATCTGTGTGTTTTTTAAACTTTTGTATTTTAAGGAGAAGAAAACCAAAAACAAAATAACAAAACAAGGACAGAAACAAAACAAGGACAGAAGCAAAAAACAAAAACAAAATAATAAAACAAGGACAGGAACAAAACAATGCAAAACAATAAAAATAATACAGAATTTCAAAACAAGATGATAGGAAATCAGCAATGGTTGTTGTCTTATTTATTGTTATCTTCCAAGTAGTTGTTCAGATTACCAAATATAAGTATGCAAGATTGATCAAATAGATATGCATTAACCGATCCTTTCATTAAACTATTAGAAATATATATATATATATATATACATATATATATATATATTCTCTTTCTGTTTTATTTTGTCCTTTCCCTAAATGCCCATTAACTGCGGAATGGATAAAAAGATGCATCTTTACACAATGGAATATTACTCAGATATATAGAAAGATAACTTGGAGGCTTTCATAGGTAAATGGATGTAACTAGACACCCTACTCATAACTGAAATAAATCAGACCCACATGTGTAAACACCATAATGTCTCCGTAGTATAAGAGCCTGAAAGAGTAAATAAAAGCATAAAGAACAACAGGAAACATTGCTGAAGGTGCACAGTATGCACCACTGATTGGAAGCTGACCTCGGGATCCCTCAAACCAGCAGGATCAGAAACAGCATGCATTCCTGTTCAAAGGGTCATGGTGTACACCTACATTTTCTCTTCTCTCTTCCCTGTCATTATATAGTTCATGGACTTCAGACTGCTGTATATCCAGCAAGACATCCAGGAACCTAACACGTCATGGTGATCGGATCATACACTTCTGTACTATTTACATGAAGTGACCAATTTACAGGATAATTTGGTGAAACACATGCATCAGGCAGAGAACTAAGCAATGAGGAGATTCATCTTTCCATAAGAGCAGATATGATCCTGGTCTCGTTGTTCTCAGCATTCTAGACAATGTGACACAAAATGAAAGATACCTCCTATATCCCACAATTCCGAACAAAAGAATCTGCAACTCTTTATGGTCAAGCTGGTTTGTGGAGGCAGCATATTCACATTGGAAGCTGTAGCTCCATTGCAAGTGTCAGGAGATTGTGCGGTATTGGTCTAGAGCAGGAAGGGTGTATAACAGGTTCCATATAGGTGTCAGTGATGCTGCAGTGTGGTCAACAGGATGCAGCAGACTCTACTTTGGCACTGTACAGAAAAGCATGATGGGAGCAGAAATCAGTGTTCAAGTCAAGCCCACATAGAGTTTCAATTTAGAGCTATGGGGTGGGTAATGAGGTCATGCTGTTTCTAATGAAAGCTTTGGCCTTGTTTCTGTCCTTCCTCACACCTGAGGTATGTGCGTACTTCTTAATCACACATGCAGAAGCATGATTTGTTTTCTGACAGCCAGGGTTGGTCTTGGCAGACAGGCCCATCTCAACCTGCAGACACCATCCTATTCTGTTTATAGTCCTTTGTCCTTTCTTAAAGGGAAATCCTAGGAAACAAACTTTCCTAGAGACTCCTCCTGCCACATGCTGTGTTGAGAGACAGGGAAGCAATAGTTGGAGCTCATGCAGAACCCGGGCTCAATGAAGATATTTTCTGTCTCAGGAACATGTTAACTGGTTACTGCAGAGCCCAAATTGAAGTATCAAGATTGGAAATTAAAGTGAAACTAGGTCTGTGCAGAGCTACCCTCGAAGTGGACATCTGCACACTTCTGTAGCATGGACTGCAGGAATAAACAGTCTCAGTAACTTGAGAACAAGGTCATTCTTATGGCTCAGGAGGGTGAATATCAGGGACATTCAAGCCTGGTGAGGTTTGTGTCCCATGTGCTCATCTGTCTGTGTCACTGTGAGTCACTGAAAGCTGCCACCAAGCCTTGTGCTGCAGCACACTAATAGACAGCCTCACCCCAGCTTGTATCCTGCGATGGTCAGGGTGGCCACATTCCCTTAGCTGGAACCGAAGAAGTGATCAGAAATCCCTGAGGGCCAGTTGCTGTCACTATAGATACAGCACAGGAGCCTGGCCTGGCTTCTGTGGGTAGCAAGATGTGTATTTATCTCCCAAATTTTCCACAGAACCTGTGAGTTTGGCTGTTTGTCTTGGGGTCACTGACACTGATGGTGGCTGAGGGAGGGTGCAGTAGGCTACAGAGGCTACAAGAGAGAAAAGAAAGGTCATTCTGACTATGCCTTCCACTTCTGCCAGGTCTGGGTGAGGACGTTATTCCCTGGGTCCTTCAGGATCCTCCTGTTAGTGTCAGCCAGTGTTCCATGAGATTGCTGGAACATGGAGGCTCTGAGCACATGGCTAACCTGCTACTGATCACTGCCATTGCAGCCCCTAAGACGTACACGAGCCAGTGAGCACAGTGTGGGAGTCTCAGTCCCACAGTCCCTCTTCCTCCAACAAGTTCCTGAGCATTCTGCCCACCACAGGCGGGAATGTGAGAAGCTCAGATTCAGTTGTGGCTGGTCCTTGATCCCAGAGGTGGAGCAAGGAGGGAGTGTCCTGGGGAAAAACCTATGTATTGAGCAATAAGCTTCACGATGAAGGCCCAGGCCATGGTGGAGGCATCTCTGAAGCTGCTTCTGTGATTCAGGGTAAGCTGACCTCCTCCCAGGCCCCTCTGATCCTCTTGCTGTAAAAAGCTGCCTATTATGCAAATCAGCCCAGGCTGAGTTCTGCTGCTTGAAGAAGTTTGTAGTATCCAGAGGACTCAGCCTCAGATACGCTGGGTGTGAAGGGGTGAGGCTGCAGGGCCTCAGTCTGTGAGATGCTCTTCATCTGCTGGTCCCAAGGGTGACATCTCCAGTTCGAACTGCACTCACAGATGACTGTTCTCCAGAGGGCCTGGAAGTCATTCTGCTCAGCAAGTGTTGAAACACATGCTAGTGGGAGGACACCAATGTCCCTAAGGGGCTCTATGGCCCAGTCATAGAAATGGGCTCTTGATGGTAATGGGGAGAGTAGTAGTCTGAAATAACATGCCCTGTGAATGTCCAAAACTAACAACACCAAAGTGAGCACATTCATGAAAAACAATTCCAAGTTACTGTCCTGAGGTCTTACCTTCAGGTAGCAGTTGGATGGCTCGCCATCCTTGGAGCTGCCGAATGAGCAGCCAGTAGACGTTGGTGGAGTCTATACATCAGGAACAGTGAGGGAAGTTTGAGGACAGCTGCGCCAGTACCAGTGTTAACTCCTATTTTCTTACTTGAGCCAATTTTCTCGTCTAGAGCACTGTGGCTCCTGCATGTGTTTGTAAACCTTTACTGGACACAGTGATGGTGACTCCACCTTTGTCAAGGGTGCTTTTACACGGCAGAGACAGAGTGCACTGTTGGAAACACCGCTCATAGTGTTGAAAACTTTAATGCATTTCCTACCTGAAGTTTAGGGCAGTTGAAAAATTCTGAGTCTTTCCCCATTTCTACCCTATACATAACAGAAAATAATGAAAGCTACATCTCAAGATGGGTATGACATATATAATGCCACCCTGAAAGACATAAAGTACTTGCAGTTGAGCATGGTGTTTATATCCATTTAATCTATTGGTTTGCTCCCATAACTACTGGAGGGATTGTGAAGGCAGAAGCAGATTTGTACAAATCCAGACAGGAAGTGATACCGCTGGCCATTTCTGCCCCTGGCTTGGAATGTACTGGTGCAGAACAGCATAGGTGCAGGTGCAGCAAAAGAACAACTGAGGCAGAATCTGAGTTCTTCTCTTTTCCTCTCGGAGGGCAGGGCCAGAAGCAGTGTCCATTCATGTAGAATGTGGAACAGTGAATAATATATCTTACTTGCTGGCTTTGTGAACTTAACCTTCCATGTCATAATGTACTGTGTGGGTTCTTACAATATCTGCAAATACAGGGGATGCCTCTCGGGGCTTTACTTCACCAGGAAATTTGCATCAGATGTGCACGAAGTGGCCAGCATGCTGAAAGCCTACGGGAGGGTAATGTATTTCAGAGTGAGGGATAAAATCATAAAGAGATGCATTCTTCCACGTTTCCTACTATTTTTACGGTTTAGGTTTTTGAGCATTCTCTGCATCTTCCACAAGAATACACAATTTCCATATTTTATCTTATGATTTCTTTCATCTGACAATTTCCATCAAGAAGCTAGCCGAGAGTTTATAGGCCATTTTGATTTCGTTAAACAGCATATTGAAATCTGGGGATTCTTTTCCATTAAAATACTGAGAAAGGTGACAGCTGGTTGTAGATTCTACAGTAGGAAGAATATGCCACATACTCCAGGGTGACTCCTTTAGTTGCTCCTGTGTGCACATCTGTATGCAGGAGACTGTGCAGGGGAATTGATGATGGGAACAGGATCGCTTTGTTTAGGTCAGATCCTCACTAGAGAGCCCCAGTGTAGACCGTGCAGTTCTGAGACAAGGCCATGTCATCTGCAGCATAGAATGACACAACTTTGAGAAACAGCGTGGACCTTGGGAGCAATTATCCACATCTGTAACCCCAGCTAAGCAGTCATTTCAGAGGACTCCCCATTCTTGTGAACACAAAGAGAGCTGGATGCTTTATGAATGAGCTGACCCAGCAGCCCCCACACAGTGGAGATGTGTGTCTGTTTCCCTCTGTAAATTCACTCACACACACACACACACACACACACACACACACACACACGCTTGCCTCTCTTATCCTCACTTTCATCCTGCAGTGAATATTTCTCTGCTGAGGACTGACTGAATCCACTTGTGTCACTGTCACTATTAGATCAAGGACACCGATGCCCTCGAGCTAATAGTAAATGTCGCATTTTTGCTTAAAGAACTTTTATGAAAATAGCTCTCTAAGCCAGCAGTTGGTAGCGTTGAGCACACAGTTTTCTGTCATGGAAATTATTTGGTTATTGATGGGTTTGCGGCCTACATAAAAGTTCTGTGTGGTCAAAATGGTGGTGAGCCAACATGGCACTGACCTCCAGAGGCCATGTTGCTTTGTCATAGTTCTGACTGAACTCCACCTGCCTTGCAAAAGTGTGCTAACCCACTCACATCCTCATCTCAAAACATATTTTGCAAGGATCTCCCTATTAAGAGACACTAAGATGAGGTCAGTTGAGAGTTATCCCCCTTAGTACCTATAGACCATGTGCTGGTCTGAAAGTTTCCAGGCATAGTGAACTGGCTGTTCCATTTGTTCAAATTGTTCAGTCCCCGCAACAATGGAATCAACTGCACCTAGGGAGGTCCAGGAACCTGCCCTGCACTGATATCTCAGAAATCTGTTGTCCCAGCAGGACAGACTAGAAACTTCATCTCTATGTGGCAGCCTCTCTCCTGTGTGTGCTGCCAGGGCAGGGGAGGGAGCTAGGCTGGTGGCAAGTTTTTGTCTCGCTTCCCCATTTAGCTGTGTCACTGTGAGCATCAGTACTACTATCCCATATGTGACAGTAATAGTCAGCTTCGTCCTCAGCCTGGATGCCAGCGATGGTCAGCGTGGCCGTGTTCCCAGAGCTGGCACCAGAGAATCGGTCAGGAATCCCGGAGGGCCGGTTCTTATCTCTATATATGACCAGCACGGGGCCCCGGCCTGCCTTCTGCTGGTACCAGTGCACATAGTGATTGTCAAGGTTGTTTCCCTCACAGGTCAGCCTGGCCGTCTGTCCTGGAGTCACTGACACTGAGGATGGCTGCGTCAGCACATAGGAGGCCAACGTGCCTGCAGGGAGAGAGAAGCAGATGTGGGACTAACAGTGAGAGTTCCTTCCCTCAGACACTCACCCCTGGTGCAGCTGGGATGAGCCTGGGCTGGGGGGAGTGTGAGGGTCCTGGGGTAGCACCTGTGCAGTGAGCAAGGAGGCCAATGAAGAGCGTGGTCCAGGCCATGGCAGAGGTGCCCCGAATGCTGCTTCCTGAGGCCAAGGCTGGGTGGCTTCCTCCCAGGCATCTCTTATCCCCTTGCTGGATAGAGCTACCCATTATGCAAATCAGCCCAGCTTGGGGCAGGTGCGCAGGAGATTTTGGGTGTGCAAAGCAGGGCTCAGGCTCAGGTACACAGAGAGAGTAGGAGGGGCCCTCAGGCTACCCTCAGCCCAGGGGACACTCATTCACAAGTTGGTGCATACGCAGGTCCAAGACATCCAACCTGTACTGCATCCTGGCTTTGCAGCTCAGCCTTCTGGCCATGCTCAGGTCAGAAATGGATGTGGTGTTTCCCAAGCTGCCTGAAGTCCTTCTTGTGGGTGGCCCTGTCCTGGTCCTATCTAGCAGTTGGGCTGGAGACACACATCCAACTTTGACCAAGTCCAGGATTTTCCTGAGTTTAAGCTTGTTTGGGAAGCAGGTGATTTTGGTTTCACTCAGTAGGGGAATCCTATCCATAAATGCTTCCTAATAAATCTGAGATATCAGGTGAGTCCTAGTTGTGTGTTGGAGATTCAGTCACTGAGCCCAGTGCAGAGACTTTTCTCAAGCTACCTCATGAGGGACAGCAGGAAACAGACAGGTGCAGGGCTTTATCCAGTTGACACAGCTTCTCAGTGGAGAGACAGTAGAATTCTTAAGTGGAGGCAGGCACAGGGCCGCATGCCCTTGATCCCAGCACCCTAGGAGGATGAGCTCCGAGTGTCATCAGTTCAATCACAGCCAGGAAATGCTGCAACTTACAGAGACCCTGTCTCAGCAAAACAAACACACAAACAAGAAAAACACAAAGCAAATAAAACAAAACACAAAACAAAACAAACAAAACAAATTTGCCCCTAAAACTGGAAATGTACTTCAGTGTGAAGCTCATGGATTCAATTCAAAGTACTGAAAATGAATTGCTAATTGCGCTATAAATGTCTTTATGTGGCTGGGAGCTCTTGGGTAGGCCTGGGCACTCTGTATTATATACCCTATCAGTGCAAAAACCCAGGGTGAGGTCAAGTGCTGATAGAAATGTTTATAAGAAAGTCCCAGAGGGGTATAAACTCCAGGAACCCTTCATACAATGATACATTATAATTAAATTGTTGTTAGTTTCCAGAGGAATTGTATCAATTGATAAAATCCTGAATGAAGCCAGAACAAGGTTACTGAGCAAATGTTTTGTGTCTCCTACGGAGAAGTCAGAGAGAGAAAAATTGGCAGCTGTTTCGGGAGAGAAACATGCACAGACCAGGTGAAAACTGGCTTAAGGAGCTTTCAAAGAGAAGTCTGCCTGCCCATACTCACTCCATCACCAGCGGATGTTGCCAAGTGACTCTCTGCTGCCTCCTGGTGGCCACTGCACAGTGCTGGTTGGGGATTGGGGCTTCCTTAGTCCAGGTGTAGATTCAGAATGGGCTCTTCACGTCTGTAAGTGCCTGATCTATGACCTACTGGCCCCAGGGTAGAGATTTCTCTTCTCTTTATATGTCCTGCATCCTTCAAGACCAAGTGCAAGGGATCTGATTTCAATGAAAATGTGAAGAGCTTAATTTAGAGGAAGAGGGGTCAGGGCCCACTTGACACATCTCAGCACCTAATTTTGGAATTGTGGGTGGTTATGAGGGTAGTACTATTGCTTCACACTGGAAGGCACTGGACTCGGTTCATATGCAAATACTAGGGTGTTAAGCATGTGGTTGGTGGTAGCTAATGTACCACAGACAGATTCACTAGAATATCTCTTTAACATATTTAGGCAGATCTAGTGTTGTCTGACTAAAATTTTCTTCTGGGAATTGAGCATGGCCAAGACACATGCCTTTTTCTCAAGGGTTTCCCATCCCTCTGTGGGGTTGTGCCTTAGTCACAGTGAGTTGATGGACTCACAGGGATCCCTTCCATCTTGTATTTGTGCACGATGCCTGGTGCTTTCTTAAATCTAGACACATTTTCAAGATTTCCCCACTTGAAGATTGACCATGTGGGCTAGAGCTGTTCCAGTGGACACAGCAGTCTGCTGGCTGGGTTCTTCTTGGGGAAATGTTACTCTTATGAGGGAAGGAAGCAGGGCAGACCTGTGTTCCACTTTTCTTCTTGAATATGGCTGTGGTAGCTGGAACTGAAGCAGCCATCTAAGTCTTTAGGTAACACAAAAGAAACATAAGCAACAAAAAGTTGGCATGTTTGACGAAGAGTGGCTCTCAGGAAGACAAGAATCATCTATGTCCAGCTTTATCTTTGTAAGAGAAAAATAAGTTATCACTTGTTTTTACCACAAATGACCACATATGTTTTTGCATTCATGCTTGATCAGTGAGATCACGGATAAAATACATGAGTTATAGGAAATCATAGGGAGAAGCCTCCCCACTCCAGAGCATATGCAGATAATTAGTGGAAAAGTCAGACCGTGACCCTGTGTAATTCTGTCATCATAAGTCAGTTCTCTTACACGGTACCTCTGGAGCTGCCTTGGGGGTGGACTGAAGGAACTCAGGGCAGGAGTGTGTGAAGGGAGCTGCATCTCCCTCTGGTAAGAGGAGCGTGGTGTGTGAGGATCTGAAAGGACAGTGGGAAACTGAGTGGGGTCCTACACCGGAGAGACTCGGCAGGAGGAAGGACGCACAGCGTGTTCCAAGGTGGATCCTGTCATTTCTCCTCTGTGCATATCTGTATCCAGGAGAATGTGTCAGGGAATTGATGATGGGAACAGGAACACTTTGTTTAGGTCAAACCCTCACTAGCGAACCCCAATGTACACCATGGGATTCTGAAACAAGACCATGTCATCTGCAGCACACAATTACGCATCTCTGAGAAACAGCTCTTGGTGCAGCCCTAGTCCTGGTTGATACACACAGTATGGGAGGCCGAGTGACTGTGCCCCCCAGAATTGTGAGATTCATTCAGCCATGAGGTGAGCCAGCCCAGCTCCTGGAATCAAAAATGGGTTTCTTGTTTTCAGTTCTGGGCTTTGGTAGATTTTAGAGACTAATTTAATAGAATAAGTTATATTTTGTAGAATTGATCACATTTACAGTTTTGGTTAGGGGAGTGAAAATGTGTCTTTTAAAACAAGATGTCAAGGATACAGTGAAATAAGATTCCATTCAGTACTTTATACCTGTCGGTGTGTATCTACTGACACGCTGTGTGGGCACAAGGAAACTGCATCTCCTGCCCCTGGATTCACCCCAGGGTGGATCTGATTCTCCAACAGTCTCATAACGCAGAGTATCTCCTATCTCAGGCTCTGTTCTTATTTTATAAAGATGCAAGGGATAATTAGAACTAGATGAGGCACTTGGACATTCACAGTGAGAATTTTGAAGAAAAACTCTGTTTTCTGGGTGCAGAGAGGCCTGCAGTGGCCCACGCTTGGGACACCTGGCTGTGTTCATTGCGTATCCTGAACCCAGGTCTGGAGATGCAGAACTGATGCCCAGGTTGTGTCAAAAGTAATGAGGGAAGCGCAGTGGGCATGAGGTGGGATCCCTACAGGGTGTTCTAGAGCTGGCGCTGAGGACGACTCTTGGGCCATCCTAAATAGGGCAGGACTTTGGGCTCAGGGCCTTAAAGCTGTTAATAAACTGAATCTTTCTGAGAGGGGCATGATTCTGGCAGATGATTTCTGAATCAAACAGAAAGCACTTTTCATTGAGGGCGCTACTGTGAGCTGCCAGAGCTCCTAGCTCGCGTGGGAGGAGTCAGTTCACATGACCATGGAGGATGTAAGAGAGGGCAGACGAAGATGGGGGAGGAAGAAGACGGATCCTGGTTATTACCAGCCATTTCCACCATTTCATTCCAGCTGCTCAGGTTCTGTGTGCATTGATCTTAGGGTTTTGGCTAACTCAGCTCCGGGTCCTATGGGGACTGAGTCTAGGGACCAGGTCTGTGCAGATCATTTGTTGAGAGATTGAAGAATGGGAATGGGACAGAGGTCCAGATTATGGCAGAAAAAGTCCCAGAGCTTAGAGCAGAGGGGGGTTTCCCCAGTCCATATATAGGGAAGTATCTGTAAACTATGCACATATACTCTTCCTTTGGGCATCCTACTGAGCATTAATGGAGAACATTTTACAAGTTTTGAGGTGAGGAGATGGAGGTGGATGAGATGGGCCACAATTTCCTCCATGCACTTCTCTAGTCATGAAACCGTGTGGCATCCCGGACCCCCCAAATCAGTCACTTTCCAGGGACCAACCCCATGGCCACTTCCCAGACTTCCAGAGCTGCAATATGTCCTAATTCCAACTCATCAGGGATACTGATGTCCCAGAAGCCAGGGCTTGGACTGGGCTGGTCTCCGCTGAAAGGCCATCCAGGACAGCTGACTCAGTAGAAGGTGGAACCTTGAACCCTCACCTTCCTTCTCCTCTCTCCTGGATTCACTGATACTTTTGTCACACCATTTTCCTTTCATTAGAATGTGCAGTGGTGTCATGATCTTCTTCATTAATTCGTTACAGCTATGACATCTGTTTATTAAAATAATACTTGCTTCTATGCATTCATCACATTTCTAGTTTTATTTTCCATGTGGTGTTTGTTTTCCACAGTGGCATCTCCTTTCTTACAACAGACCAGCAACTGGCACTGAAAACTGAATCTCTCTCCCTCCCTCTCCCTGTCCTTCAGTGTCTTATGTAATCTTGTTCAAGTGTCAGAAAAGAACTGACTGAGATACCCACTGCAGACTGTGTGTTCTGTGAACACCACTTCTGAAAGGCCCTGATTGCACAAGCCTGGAGGATACAGGATCCTGTCATTGAACCCAGGGCAGTGCCCTGACTCAGTCATGAGTCCATGGCGCTCAGTAGAGCCCCCTCCAGGAGGGGTGGATGGTGGATACTTTATCCAGGGATGATCCCCTGAGAGCCACTCCCCTACCTGAGACTGCGCAGGGGCCGAAGCCTGAAGGCAGATCTGCGTGGAGGTGGGAGGAGAGGCCTGGATCTCTGGAGTAGCCCTGACAGAGAGTCAGCGCTGGGACTACTGCAGGATAGTGGGGGCCATTACCCTGAAAGTGGGCAGGAGGACCAGGTGGCTGACATGGGTGAAGTAGATAGGTTCTAAAATCCCATTCTGTCGCACTGTACTAACTCTGAGAGGAATTGAACTAGGGAATTGAACTCCTGTGGGTGTCACCTAAGTAGACACCTGGGACTCACCTTCTGCGGAATATTTCTCAGCTAAGACTTATGCTGTTCTGAGGTCCTGGTGGTGTAGGATCAAAGTCTCAACTCATAACTGTCCCAGTCTGAGTCTCAGTGTGAGGTAACTAGAGCCTGAATATATGGATGGATTGTCCTGACTTCCAATCCGAGGCCTGCCTTTGGACACTGCTACCCCTGAAGGATGGGTTCCTTTTTGAGTGTAGCCTGGGCAGCATCAGATTTAAACTAGGTTAACATGTATCACATAACTGATATCCTGTCCCCACCCTGTCCCCTGACTAAAACACCCATGTAATCATTGTAAGCTATTTCTCTTTGTACATTTTTGTTCACCTGTCCTTGAGTTACAAATAACTACAGAGGTCTCAGCTCCCTGCTGTTTCCCCGTTTCTCTCTTATGCCTAAAAATCAGCTTCTCTGGGTCCTCTCGGTGGCTGAACTAAGTCTCATCTCTGAGTGACTTTTTACTGTCTAGGCAGCCATAGTTGCACACTGAGAAAGGCACATGCCTTTACATAGAAGTATCCTGGCTGACGATACTGAGGGGTGCCCTGCAGGGAGGAAGGGAAGGTTCAGTACACTTGGATCTAGTAAGTGGGAAACTAATGCAAGGTCTGTTGAATGCAAAGTCACATAAATAATGAAGGAGGGTGAAAAGAAACTGCCCCAGGAACAATCTCAAACTGAATTTTTAGACCTTGCCCAACTGTCTCACCTGTAATTCACTGCAGGAATTAGCCCCAAAGAATGTTCCCAGAACAACACGGCAATCTAAAATAGATCAGTTGGCTGGGGTTGTTGCATGTGTTTTATCAACTTATCATGAACACAATTGTGGCTGCTGCTTTGAGCTCATGAATTTTGCTTTCATGTTTTATTTTTCTTTTTTTTTTATTTTAGAAACATAAAAGTACAAAAACATATTGACAAACAGACACCCATTATCATAGAAAATAGTACAATCACAACTAATCTATAGACAAGGTGATATGGTCTCAACAGTAGTTGTTGCTTTATCCATTGATATCTTCGAATTGTAGATGTATGGACCCATATACAGACATGCAAATTT